>PVJI01020581.1:0-28737 GCA_004026765.1 Micronycteris hirsuta | reverse complement strand
TAATTTATTACTTGATTGGGCCAATGTTCTGGTAACTTAAAGTGTCTGTCTGCATTGGAGGGTGTTCTAGGTTTCCCACAAAGCTACATCTTACCTGCATTTCAGTGGCTTCTGTGGAATATTTACTACCCAGTAATTATTTTAGTTCATTTACAGCTGTGCTAAGAAAAAGCTTCATTCTGACTGTGACCAGCAAGTGTCCTCTTCTCTTTCCTTCAGTACAACAAAGAAATATTTAAGATTTCATAGTATTCATCCTAGTTTTCTGTTGGAAAGACCCAGGCTGCTCTAATAAATAGGTTTTCATTGTGTTAAATAGTACTGTCAAGACTTTGAGCACAATTCATTTTTCCTAAAGAACCAATTTTATTTTCCAGTAATGAATGGATATAATATCCCCATACAGCTGAAAGAGTTCTTTGTGCCAAATAGAGGAGATGGGGATTGTTTTTTTGGTTTGTATTCTGTATCATTTCCTTTTTTCCTGCCTCAGTAAATATAGCAATTTTAAAATCTGGAGATAGTGTTGACTCTTGAAGAAGTATGTTGTATTACCACATAAAACTTAAGTATTTTTCGTAATATTTATTCAAATTCAGCATGTATTTGCACATTCATGGGCATGTATTAGTTTAGGAATACCTATTTGTGCTAATTTGAACTGGGCAGATCTGAAAAGTTTCAATGAAGCTTTAGATATTGAGTCTTTTTTGAAATCTGGGGAAGTATTGCAAGAGAAAATCCCTGGAATTTCATGTAAGACAAAGTTTAAGTTAATTTTCAGTTTTGTCTGGATGAACACAGGCAAGTTACTTAAATTCCCTGACAAGTTAAAATTTGATCATCATGCTTATATTCCAAGGAGAGTGCTAAAGTAAAGTATTCAATCTATGTCATGTGTAGCACTCTCTCTAAATGTTATATTAATATGTATATTAGGTATGTCCACAACTGTGCTTTTCTTTAGACCCTCATTCAGCCTTCCCAATCATGTTTGGATTAAAGTGTATGCAGTTGTTGCCTTTTAGATAAAGTTAATATACCCATTTTATTTTTTATAGGAGTTTCAGGCAGAGCAAAGTTGAGTGGGAAGTATAGGCTCCCTGTGGAGGCAGTGGTAAGGTTCCAGGGGAGGGGCGGCATTCTGGAATCCTAAAATTAGCTCTTTAGTGAGTCTGTATCCCAGGCTAAGTTATTTATTCTTGGTAAATAAAATGTTGGTGCTTTTCAAACTCCAGAGAAATATCATATACATTTTCTTTTCAGCTGCCCTTTTAAGGGAACTGAAGGAGAAATGACATGCTGCGGATATATGGAATTTTTAATTCTTTATACTAGTTTAGGAGTATTTCTAATTTAACCTCTGTTTGTGTCATAGATTAATGGTAAATTTTTAGAATATAATAATTTCTCCAATTTAGAAAGCACTTAATAATTTATTTGTATTTAAAATTTGATTGGCCCTAGATTATTCCTGAAATATTTGGGGTGTGTTTGTATGACTGACTTGGAGGCTTCTGAAATTTTTTTTATTGTTGTTCTAGTACAGTTGTCTCCACTTTCCCCCCACCACAGCCCCCCATCCCTCTCATCCCTGTATCCCACCTTCGAACCTACCCCCTTTGGCTTTGTACACACGTCCTTTATTTATGTACCTTGATGGACCTTCCCCTATTTTCCCTCATTATCCTTCTCCCCACACCCCTCTGGTTACTGTCCGTTTGTTCTTTATTTCAATGTCTCTGGTTATATTTTGCTTGCTTGTTTGTTTTGTTGATTAGGTTCCACTTATTTATTTAACATCATATTTATTCAAAACTTGTCATTATCCTCAACTTATCAAAACAAGAGGATTTAGAAATGGGTGGCAATAGTTTTAGTAGTCTTTAAGAAACTAAAACAGAAATTTCAAAGTTCATATAAAAAGTCCATGAACTTTATTACAAATGAACCATCAAAGCCCATGTAGTCAGATATATATTTTACAGATTTTCATAAAACTAGTTATTTAACTTATTCCTAACCTGTAACAGTTACCCAGAGTTAGTAATGATAGCTTAGCAAAGGAGAAAATAGGAAATGTTTAGAACCATAACAATATTTTTAAAAAGAACAGCATACTGCCTCGGTATAGCACACTGACAAAGTGCTTCATTGGCCAGAATAGGTACCGCATTACAAAAAACAAAAATGATTCTGGAGTTTTCTAAGTTTTAGGGGAAAATTATATATATGTGTATATATAGCATAAATATGTGCTATATACACACATATACATGTGTGCATATATGTATATGTATGTATACACATATGCACATCTCTATGCATATGCATGGATGTTATATGTGTGCAAAACAGCTTAGAAATATGTATATGTGGTTATTTAAACGCAGTTGGGACTTTTTGTGAATTTAACTTTGAGACCTCTGGATCCCTGGATGATAGTGGATAAGTGATATTGTTATACATAATACAGATAACATGGCCTCTGTAGATTCTGACTTTCAGCAAAACTAGAATTTCGTAGGGGCATTCTGAACACAGTGAGAGTCCTAGAGAAGGAGAGAAGATTTTCTAAGGTAAGGGCGACATTATTCCCAATAAAATGCTATACATAAGTGACAATTTCTAATGTTTTATTGGTTTTATACTTGGTTTGATTTTGTTTTTAACCCATAAATTTCTTTTAAACACAATTGTTCAGTGACAGTTTGCCTTTATATGCAAGGCTACATTCCCAGTATTTTTAGAACCTCTACTCCCTTGAACATTGGAGAGGAATTAAAATGTCCTTTTATTTTAACCAAACTTTGGTAAATCTCTTTTCTTATGTATACAAATGATTTTGGTAGAATTATTGTTTTTGGCTATGCTTTTTAAATATATACACTCGCCCTGCTATAAATGTACAAATTCAGTATTGATTTCAAATGGAACAACCATATCAATAATCAAAGTAAAAATAAATGGCCTAAAAACTCTAATTAGAAGGCAGAGGTTGTCAGATTAAATTAAAAAGTAAGACTTAAGTAGGTTCTTCCTGGAAGAAAGGCAGTTTAATTATGAAGACATAAAAATTTCATAGTACAGAATGGAAGAATATACCATGGTACCACTAAACAAAAGAGAGTTACCGTATTAAAAGAGAATAGCTATATTGGTGTCAGAGAAATTGAATTTCAGAACAAATGCTATTACTGGGAATAGAGATGATCGTGTTATTATGATGCTGACGTGGTTCATGGAGAATACATAATGACCCTGACATTTATGCACCTGACAACAGAGCATTAAAATATGAGT
The DNA here is from genome assembly GCA_004026765.1 of Micronycteris hirsuta. Classification (NCBI taxonomy): domain Eukaryota; kingdom Metazoa; phylum Chordata; class Mammalia; order Chiroptera; family Phyllostomidae; genus Micronycteris; species Micronycteris hirsuta. Next base: position 25,434 of record PVJI01020581.1, on the reverse strand, counting down.
ATGTGAAGCAAAAACTGATAGAAATTCAAGGAAAAGGAGATAAACCCACAACTGATTCAAATTGTTTGAAATTTAAGTTCTCTTCTTTAAATAATTGATGAAACAAGCAGAAAAAACATAACTATTAATAGAGAAGATTTGAACACCAATATCAACCAATTTTACTGAACTAATGCTTATAAAACACAGCATACAATAACAGCCAAATGCATGTTCTGTAGCGCACAAGGATATCCAGGCCAGCAATTTTCAACCACTTTCAGCTCATGGAATACATAACTAATTACTAAAATTCTGTGGCACACCAAAACAATATATTTTTTGCCAATCTGATGAAAAAATAGGTATAGTTTTGACTCATTCACACCAGATGTTTATTGTTCTATTGGCTCTTGTCATTTTTTCATTTGACAGGCTAAGGGAAAAGAGGTCAGTGCCCCTGACTAAACAGTCAGATATTGCATGCTTTAAAAATTATTGCAGCACATTGGTTAAAAATTATTGTTTTGGATTATAAAACAATTCTCAATGAATTTTCAAAAGTTTAAATCATATAAACTATTATCTCTGACCACAGTGATATCGAATTACAACCAGAGACATTGAAATGAAGAACAAACTGACAGTAACCAGAGAGGAGGGAGAGAGGGATAATAGGGGTAATAAGGAAAGGTCCATCAAGGAACATGTATAGAGGACACAAGGACGAAATGAAAGGGGGTAGGTTTGAGGGTGGGAGGAGCGGATGGGTGGAATGAGAATTGAGACAATTCTACTTGAACAACAATAAAAAATAATTAAATAAAAGACATCCATAACAGAAAGATCTCCGGAAAAGCTGTAGATCTTGAAAGCCAAATAGTAGAGTTTTAAATAATTTTGGAGTCAAAAAACTCAGAAGAAAAATTAGAAGTGACTGCAAATTGAATTTAAATGAAATCACAACATATCAAATGTCTGGAACGCCCCTTATGCAGTAGTTAGGAGACACTATTTGCTCTTAGTGCCTATTTTGGAAAATAAGAAAGCTCTGTAATCAAAGACCTCAACGTAGATTTTAAAATATATGGAAAAGAGAGGAAAAAAAGAGAACAAAGATCAGTGCAGAAATCATTGAAATTGAAACAGAAATCAAATTATAATATAGAAAATCAATGACACCAGAAGCTGGGTTTTTAAATTAACAAAATTTACAAAACTCTATGCAGTCTGATGATGGGAAAAATAGTGAAAACATAAATTACCAATATCTAGAATAAGAGAGGTGACATAAATACAAATTTTACCAGTACTTGGAGGATAATAGGGGTTGTTGTAAAATGTTTATGGTAATATAAATTTGACTATTTTGATAAAATATTCAAATTTCCAGAAATAAACAATTTATCAAAGCTAACTAAAAAAATGAACTAAAAAGTTATTTTTCTCTTAAAGTAGTTACACATATAAGTAGAAAATTTTCCACGTAGAAAAGTCCCGGAAATATGGCTTCACTGGTAAACACTACTAAATATTTAAGGGAAAAGAAATTCCCATTTCTACACGAATGACTCCCCAAAATTGAAAAGAATGGGACATTTTCCAACTTAGTCTATGAGACCAGCCATAGGATGATCCTGAACTCAGACTAAGAAATTGGAAGAAAATAAAACTATAGACCAATATCTATCTAACATAACTATAGACCAATGTCTGTCTGAATATAAGATGCAGAAATTCTAAACAAAATTTCAGTAAATTAAATACAAATTTCATTATAAAAAAAGTATAACTCAAAACCAGGTGAGATTTATCCCTTAAAAAATGTCAGTATAACATTAAAAAATCAAATTATATAATTCCTCATTTTAAGAAATGGCAAGAGCAAACTATTTTGTGTGGTGGAAGTGTTCTATGTCTTCATGGTGGTGGTAGTTACATGACTTTATAACTTTGTCAAAACTCTTAGAATCGCATCCCTAAAAAGGGTGACTTTTACTCTAAGTAAATTGTACTTCACTAAATTTTATTAAAAGGTTACTTCTGTCTCCTTAGAATTCATAATGTATAATTTTTTGCCAGATAGGTAGATGATAGATGATAGATAGATAGATAGATGGTAGATAGATAGATAGATATAGATGATAGATAGATAGATGATAGATAGATAATAGATAGATGATAGATAGATGATAGATATAGATACCTTAAAGACAGTATTTTTGGTATTTTGGTTAAACGGTCTGTTGTTTCCTGATTCCCTGACTACAAAAACTAAGTACAGATAACAATTGGTCAAACATGATTTGTGTTGAGGTACAAAGCTGGACATAGTGTCTTATGCCATAGATCTTCTTGTCCATATGGTAAATATCCAATATTGGCACTGAAGCTTAATGTCCATCTGCACAGAGATACATTTATTGCAGGAGGTAAAACTTTTAAAATCAACCATCTGTTTGTACCACATTTTTGCAAAAAACAAAACCAGTAAATAAAACACCAAAATATGCACGAAAAAAGTGATCATAGAAATAATGTGACATTTCATTCATGTAGTAAACAGCTTTTCAAAAACATATATTGACAATTGTCACATGTACTATTTTTCTGTCTTAAAAATATAAATAACCATATTACTTCTGCAATAATAGCTAATGTATGTTTTGAACATCAAGTCCAAAATTTTCTTATCTACTTTCAATTATGTTCCCTTTACTAATAATTCATAATTGAGGCCTGCCTAGGTCTTTAGTGTTTTGTTTAAAAATATTAATTACTTTTCATGTTTGTGGTTTTCTGCCTGCCAGTGAGTAGACATGTAAACCAGTAGAGTGTAATACCTGATAGGAATTGGGAGTTAGTCCTTAACTGCTTGTTACTTTCTCAACAGACATGTGAGATCTTTAAAAGCACAGACCTATGAGACACACACCATGGCTCAAGTTCTGGTTGGTCTTTTGGTCAATTGTGTGAGCTTAAATAAGTCACTAAATCTGTCCTCTATTTCTTATCTGTGAAGAAGCGGTAATAATATTGGCTTGTTGGTAGTTAATAGTCTTAAAAGAGCTTAAAGAATGTATAGCAAAATTATCAGTTGCCATCATGGATAAAATTTGCACTAGGATGGCTATTATCTTTAAAACATATTTGTTTCTCATAAGAGTATGAAGAGTGACAAGTGATTCATAGAATCCTCTGGGAGATGTGGAAATAGACATTGAAAACAATATTTTTTATTGTGTCTGTTGTGAGGGAGCTTTAATATGCTGTCTACATAGCTGTTCCCTGTACATTGTGTCTGAACTATTTTGCAGGTGAGATTGCTACCATGTGGACCACTTGGGAAATACAATCCCTTCACAGTTTGTTATAAAACAATTTCGATCTTTTTTGCTTTTCATATGTTCCTTACTGTGAGATAAAAAGACCAAGTGTGTTAGATTCTCTAATAGGGGCTTCATGGTTGAGGTGGATATATTGTTCTTTATTTTGGATAATGTATTTTAATGTGAATTTTATTTCAGATGAAATTAAAATACTTTCTTTGAACAATATATATAAGTTAAATTATTAGAATCCAAAGTCCCAGATGGTCTCAGATAATTTATTTGGGCACACTTCCTACTTCAAGCAATTTTTCTTTGAAATTAGATCAACAAACTTAAAAAAATACTTCTTTTCTTTTAATACTAATATAATATTGGAGCATGTGAGTCTGAATCTTTTAGGAATTTAACCTCATGTAGTATTTCTGCTTTTTGTTTGTTTTATGGATTTTGGACTTTTTCTTGTAAAAATTATATATGTTTAAGATGTATAACATGATTTTATACATATATATATATATATAAACCACACACATATGGTGAAATGATTACTACAGTCAGGTTAATTAACATATTTTGCATAGTATTATTTTATGTGTGTGGTGAGAGCATCTGAAATCTTCTCTCAGCGAACTTTTGTATTCAAGATAGTAGTGTTAACCATAGTGTTCATGCTGTAAATTAGATCTATAGAATCATTAATCCCATATGATTAATGCATGATTAAGTACTGAGAATTTTGCAATTACTAAATTCATTAGATTTAGTGATTTGAACTTTATCTATATTTGACAAAGTTGGAAGAATCAGCGCTATGAAATAGCAAACTCAGTTTTAAAATAAAAACAATTTTAACATATAAAATAGCCCAAACACCAAGGAGACAACTAAACATAGGTTAGTGTGGTTTCAGTTTCTTGCTAAAACAAATCCCATATGTTCTCCTAGCTAGTCTATAAATGAGTCACTGGATTTTTCAATTTATGAAATAAAAAAGTCAAATTTTTTAAAAAATGTTAAAAACCCCAAAAGTCCTTTAAGTGCTTTCTCCACCAAACTTCTAACATTTTTATTATATAATATTGAGCTATAGGAATACTTTTTCAATTTCTGCCACCATAAAGAAGAGAAATCACAAAATATGTATACCAATATGTGTGACTGAAATAAGATAAAGTGATTGTGACCAATACATTCAGGGACACAGTTTTAATGAAAATCAAGAATGTCAAAGAAGAAATACATTCTAGCTTTTCCTAGTTTCAAAATCAATTTCCCAGATTCAGTAAGTTTAAGAATTGTGTAATTGAGAGACAGAACAAGTGGCAGGGGGTAGGGAGAGTGAGAGAGAGGGGTGGGGAGGAAAAGAGGAACATCGATGTGAAAGAAAAACATGATTAGCCACCTCTCCTATGCATGCACAAGATGCAGTTTACAACTGAGCAATAGAAACAATGATGTAACATGTCTAGATTTAATAATGTGAGCTTTGAAGTTGACAAGATTTACTTGTCAACAAGAATTTCAAGCTTAAATAAGAAATCATTATAGAGTCGGCAAGATGGCAGAGGAATGAATGGAAGCCACACTAACCTCCTCTCAGGACCAATCTGGAATTACAATTAAATGGTGGAGAAATTACCCAGAACAAACAACTGAAAGAAGAGAAGCCTTATAACCTTGGACAGACAGAAGAATCAGGTTCAGCACAACCTGTCTGGTAAGCAGTGTGGTGGAGACTCAAGAGGGCTGGATGGGCATCGGCAGGCGGCAGCACCAAACAGATGATTAAGCAGCCAGCTGGATCCCCCTGAAAAGAATGGGGTCCAAACCCTAACCTGGGATCCCCAGCCTAGAACATCAGAGTGCAAAAACTGCACAGAATACAACTGGCGGCAAAATGCAGCACAGTTGCTCCCTGCCAGAAACAGACAGCTGGAGACATAAAGAACTGTTTAAAGGGCCATTGCACAAATTTCCATTTCACCTCACTTACCAGGGATTCCAGCAAAAGTGGAAGCAGAGTGAGGAGAGATGGGGAATGGAAACTTTGGGGAAAGAGCTGAGAGAGTAGCTACTAGGATCCTAGTGCTGAGTCATCCCCCATATTGCAGCAGCCATCCTTGCTCAGTCAGTCCACTCCCCTCTGAGTAGCAGCAGCCTGAAGGGAAACAATAGCTCCACCCCCAAGAGAGACTCTGCCCTGGCTCTGTGTCGCTTAAGCCTGACTGCTGAGTGCAGTGACTAGATTAACAACTGAAGGAGACAACCATAGACAGTAGATCCCTGGCAGTGTCAGAGCAAGCTGTGTAAGGTCAGACGGGGACAACATCTGATATTACCAGAGGTGAATACAGAAAGAAAAAACAATGGTAAATACTAGTGGCTACTGAGACAAAATCCTCTGTGGTCTTCCCCACGATTAGTGGTATTTTCTTTCCTCCATACCTTTTTAACATTCATTTCTTCTCCAGCAAGAATGTGAACCTTATTAAGTCACTAGAATTTATACTATAGTTTATTTCTCTCCTTTCTTATAATATTATTAATCTCTTTACACCCTTATTAATACTGGTTCATTTGCTGTTTATACTGAAATTGCAGGGGAGAATATTTTTGCGGATGTGGGTTTGTACCCTGGGTTTTGCGGTTTTCTTCTGGCAGCACCTGCACACCAGCATACAAGACATGGTGGGTGGGGTAACCCTCAGTCAACCAGCTGAAGGGAAGGAACCACAAAAAAAACAACCCAACAACAATCAAAACCCAATTACATCCATAGAACCAGCATAAATGACATCCCAAGAGCATAAAGTTCAGAAGATCAAGACACCACACCACTGTTTCTCACAGGTCTCCTCTCATAGAAGTTGACACCACAAACTCAGGGAGTCAGAACAGACCACTTTAAGAAGCAGAGGCTAACAAGAAGAATCTCATAAAAAATGGGAAGACAGAGAAACAATCCCCAAATGAAAGGAAATGAAGAAACCTCAGAAAAAATGCTAAATGAAATAGAGGCGAGGCAACTATTAGTTACTGAGTTCAAAGCAATGGTTATAAGGAAGCTTAATGAACTCACTGAGAATTACCAAAAAGTACAGGGAAACTACAGTGAACTCACTGCAAACTATATCAACATGAAAAAGGAAATAGAAACTATCACCAAGAGACAAGAGGAAATGAGGAATACAATTTCTGAAATGAAGAACACAGTAGAAGGAATCAAAAGCAGGATCATTGAAGCAGAGGATTGAATCAGTGAGCTGGAGGATAGGGTAGAAAAAAAAAAAACTCCCAGAAAGAGCAAGAAAAGGAAAAACAACTCAGAAAGAATGAAGAGGTGTTAGGGAACTGCAGGACAACATGAAATGTAATAATATCTGTATAATAGGGGTAGCAGAAGGAAAAGAAGAGCAAGGGATAGAAAACATGTTTGAAAAAGTAATGATGGAAAACTTCCCTAATTTGATGACAGAAAAAGTCACTCAAATCCAGGAAGCATAGACGTTCCCAATTAAGAAGAAATGAAAGAGGCCCACCTCAAGACACATCATAATTAAAATGGCAAATTTCAAAACAAAGGGAGAATCTTAAAGGCAGCAAGGGGGAAATAGGAAGTAACATATAAGGGAGCCCCTATAAGGCTAGCAACTGACTTCTCAACAAAAATATTACAAGACATAAGGGAATGGCAAGAAATATTCCAAGTAATGAAAAGCAAAGGCCTACAATGAAGACTACTCTACCCAACAAGGCTCTCAATTAAAATGGAGGGTGAAATAAGAAGCTTCCCAGACAAAAGAAGGCTGAAAGAATACACCTCCACCAAAACAGCATTGCAAGATACGCTAAAGGGACTGCTATACGAAGAGGAAGAAAAACAGTGAGAGAGAAAGGGACAAAGGTACAAAGGGACTGAAATGACAAGGAATAAGTACCTATCAATAATAACCTTATATGTTACTGGATTATGCTCCAACCAAAAGACATAGAGTAGCTCAATGGATAAGAGAACATGACCCACACATATACTGCCTACAAGAGACACACCTCAGAAAAAAAGAGCTACACAGATTGAAAGTGAAGGGTTGGAAAAAAATAACCCAAATAAATGGACAAGAAAGAGAAGACAGGGTAGCAGTACTAATATCAGACAAAACGGACTTTAGAACAAGGGCCATTAAAAGTGACCCAGAGGATCACTTCATAATATTCAAGGGAAGAATCCATCAAGAAGACATAAATATTATAAACATAAATGCACCCAACATAGGAGCACCAAAATATATAAGGACAATCTTAGAGGACTTCAAGAACGATATTGACAGCAACACAATTATAGTAGGGGATTTTAACAATGCACTGTCAAAAATGGATATATCTTTGAAAAAAATATCAACAAAGATATTGTGGCATTGAACAATGCCCTAGATTAAATGGACTCAACTGATATATATAGAGCCTTTCATCCCAAAGAAGCAAAATACACATTCTTTTCAAATGCACATGGAACATTTTCAAAGATAGAGCACATGATAGGACATAAAACAAGCCTCAACAAATTCAAGAAAATTAAAATCATATCAAGCCTTTTCTCTGACCACAAGGGCCTGAAACTAGAAACAACCTCAAGGAAAAAACTCAAAAACACTCAAACTCATAAAGATTGAATAACATGCTGTTAAACAATGAATGGGTCAAGAATGAGATCAAGGAAGAAATAAAAAAGTTTATGGAAACAAATGAAAATGAACTCACAATAGTCAAAAACTTATGGGACACAGTGTAAGCAGTCTTAAGAGGAAAGTTCAAAGCAATGCAGGCTTACCCCAAAGCATAAAAACATTTCAAATAAACAACCTAACACTAAATCTACAAGAACTAGAGGAATAAGAATAACAAAAAGAGCCCAGAGAAAGTATAAAGAAGGAAATAACCAATATCAGAGCAGAATTAAATGACATAGAGGCTAAAAGAACAATTCTAAGGATCAATAAATCCAGGAGCTTGTTCTTGGAAAAGATAAACAAAATCAATAAGCCTTAAGCAGCCTCATCAAGGAAAAAAGAGGACCAAAATAAACAAAATCATAAATGAAAGAAGAGAGATTACAGACAATATCACGGAGATACAAAGGATTGTAAGAAATTACTATGAAGAACTATATACCAAGAAATTTTAAAACCTAGGTGAAATGGACAAATTTCTAGTAAAATATAATCTTACAAAACTAAATGAAAAAGAAGAAGAAAGCCTGAACAGAACAATAATAGCTGACCAAATCGAAGCAGTAATCAAAAAATTCCCAGCACAAAAAAGCCCTGGACCAGACAGTTTCACAGGAGAATTTTACCAAACATTTAAGGAAGAGGTAACCCCTATCCTTCATAGAATATTCCAAAAAATTCAAGAAGAGGGAAGACTCCCAAATGCTTTTTATGAAGCCAGCATCATCCTAAACTCAAAAATAGTAAAGACATAACAAAGAAAGAAAAATACATGCTGATGAACATACACGCTAAAATCCTCAACAAAATATTGGCAAACTGCATCCAGCAATGCCTTAAAAATATCATGCACACATGACCAAGTGGGATTCATCTCAAGGATGCAAGGATGGTACAATATTCACAAATCAATAAATGTAATACATCACATAAACAAAAGCAAAGACAAATATCACATGATCATATTAATAGATACAGAAAAAGCATTTGATAAGGTACACCACCAATTTATGATAAAAACACCCAGCAAAGTGGGATTAGAGGGAGAATACCTCAATATAATAAAGGCCATATATGAGAGACCTACAGCCAACATACACAATAGGCTAAAACTTACAGCTTTTCCACTAAGATCAAGAATAAGACAAGGATGTCCACTTTCACCACTTCTCTTCAACATAGTACTGGAAGTCCTAGCCACAGCAATCTGACAAGAAAAAGAAATAAAAAGCATCCAAATTGGAATGGAGGAAGCAAAACTGTCATTGTTTGCAGATTACATGGTAGTGTACGTAGAAAATCCTATAGACTCCATAAAAAAAAAAACAAAAAACTGCTCAACCTAATAAGTGATTTAGGCAAAACAGCATGATACAAAGTCAACATTCAGACATCAAAGTCATTTTTGTACATAAACAATGAAATATCAGAAACTGAAATCAGGGAAAAATCCTATTTGATATAGCAATGAGAAAAACAAAGTACCTAGGAATATATCTAACCAAGGAGGTAAAAGAACTGTACTTAGAAAACTACAAAACACTGAAGAAATAAATTAAGGAAGACACAAATAAATGGGATTATACACTGTGTTCATGGATTAGAATTAACATCATTAAAATGTCCACACTACCTACAGCAAGTTATAGATTCAACACAATTCCTAAAAATACCAATGCCATACTTCACAGATATAGAACAAAAATTGCAAAAACTTGTATGGAACCATAAATTACCCCAAATAGCCATAGCAATTTTGAGAAAGAAGAACAAAGTGGGAGGGATCATAATACCTGACATCAAACAAGCACTGGCAAGGTTGTGAAGAAAAGGAAACCCTAGTGCACTGTTGGTGGGAATGGTTCAACCCCTGTGGAAAACAGTATGGAATTTCTTTAGAAAACTAAAAATGGAACTACCTTTTGACCTGGCAATTCCACTGCTGTAATTATATGCTAGGAAGCCTGAAACACCAATAAAAAAGAACCTATGCAGCCCAATGTTCAAAACAGCACAATTTACAATAGCCAAGTGCTGCAAGCAACTTAAGTGTTCATCGATAAATGAATGGATCAAAAAAGTATGGTACATTTACACGATGGAATACTACATAGCTGAGAGAAAGAAGGAGCTCCTACCCTTTGCGACAGCATGGATGCAACTGGAGAGCATTATACTAAGTGAAATAAGCTAGGCGGTGAGGGACAAATACTATATGATCTCACCTTTAAATGGAACCTGATCAACAAAAGAAAAAAGCAAGCAAAATATAGCTAGAGACATTGAAATTAAGAACAATCTGACAGTAACCAGAGGGGAGGTGGGAAGGAATAACTGAAGGAAAAGTGGGAAGGGTCATTAGAAGCATGTGTAAAGGACACATGGACAAAGTCAAAGTGGGGTACGATGGAGGGTGGGAAATGGGGATGTCTGTGGTGGGGACCAATGGTGGAGGGGAAATGGTGACAACTGTATTTGAACAAAAATTTTAAAAAAGTGAAAAAAATAAAAGAATAAACTAACCCCCCAAAAAGGAAAAAAGGAAGTGTGTAATTGATATTTTAATATGGTATTGTAAATTATCCTTTTATAGTAATATCAAAATAATATAATTTTACTAATAATAGTAATTGTTTATATATTATTAACTACTAAAATAAAAGAATATTCTTGGGGCAGATGGCCTGACCCAGAATCTGCCTTCTTTTTTTTTTTAATATTTATTTATTGTTTTGTTAGAGTTGTGCCACTTTTTTCCCCATTGTTCTCCTATGCCCCTTCTCCCTCCACTCCCACAGTCAATCCCCCCTCCCCCAATTATCTGTGTCCATGTGTCCTTTATTCATGTTCTTTGGCTAGCTTCTTCCTATTCTTTCCCCCATTATCCCCTCTGGTCACTGTCAGTTTTCTTTATTTCCATGTCTCTGCTTCTATTTTGTTCATCTGTTTGTTTTGTTGATTAGGTTCCACTTATAGGTAAGATCATATGGTATTTGTGTTTTGCCACCTGGCTTATTTATTAAATATTTTCATTTTTTTCCAATTACAAGTTAAATTCAATAATATTTTGTATTTATTTCAGGTGCACAGCATAGTGTTGCCTACAATATTTTTAGTACCCACCTGGCACAAAATATGACTATTACAATATTATTAACAATGTTTCTGGTGCTGTACTCTACATCTCCATGACTATTTTATAACTACCAATCCATACTTCTCAATTTCTTCACCTTTTTCACTCAGTCTCCTGTCCATGGTTCCCTCTGGCAACCATCTGTCTGTTCTCTGTATGAATTAGTGTTTATGTTTTATTTGTTTATTTATATTGTTATTGAGATTGCACATCTAAATTAAATCATAAAATATTTGTCTTTCTCCGATTGACTTATTTCACTTAGCATAAAACTCCCTAAGTCCACAAATGCTGTTACAAATGGTGAAGATTCATTTTGTTTTATTGCTGAGCAATATTTCAATGTATATATGTACCAGTGTTCTTTGTGCAATAGATTACTGATGGGAACTTGGGTTGTTCCATGCCCTGTCTATTGTAAATAGTGCTGAAGTGAACATAGGGGTGCATATATTCTTTCAAATTAGTGCATTGAATTTCTTCATATATATATTAATATATATACACATATACATATGTGTGTGTATTTATGTATATGTATATCTATCATCTATCTATCTATCTATCTATCTATCTATCTATCTATCTATCTATCTTATAAATATATATATATAGAGAGAGGTTAAATCAATGGAATCTTCTGTTTTCCATAGTGGTTGCACCAATATACATTCTCACAAACAGTGCACAGGATTCTCTTTTTTCCACATCCTTGTCAACACTTGTTTATTGATTTATTGATGATAGCCTTTACGACAGGTGTGAGGTGATGTCTCACTGTCATTTTAGTTTGCATTTCTCTGCTGATTAGTGATACTGAGCACCTTTTCACATGTCTTTTGGCCACCTGTATGTCCTCATTAGGAAAGTGTCTATGCAGGTCTGTTTTGCATTTTTTATCTAGATATTTTTGCTGTTAAGTTGTATGAGTTATTTATAAATCTTGGATATTAATTTCTTTTTTAAAGTATATTTTATTGATTATGCTATTATCATTTTCCCAATTTTTTCCTCTTTATCCCCCCCTTTACCCCACCCTGCATCCCCCAACCCTCCAGCATACCCCCTTAGTTCATGTCCGTGGGTTGTACATATAAGTTCTTTGAGTCCTCTGTTTCCTATACCACTTTTGACCTCCCCCATCTATTTAATTCCAAATTATGCTTCTTCTTCCCTGAACCTGCCCCTCCATTCTTCCCTTCCCCCTCCCCACTGAAAATCCTCTATGTGATGTTCTTTTCTCTGATTCTGTTGCTGTTCTAGCTACTTGCTTAGTTTTTGTTTTCATTGTTTTTCTTCCTTTTTTTTTAAGGTTCATTTGTTGATAGTTATGAGTTTGTTGTCATTTTACAGGTCACATTTTTTATCTTCTCTTTCTTAGATAAGTCCCTTTAACATTTCATATAATAAGGGCTTGGTGATGATGATCTCCTTTAACCTGACCTGATCTGGGAAACACTTTATCTGCGCTTCCATTCTAACTGATAGCTTTGCTGGATAACTTTTCTTGGATGTAGGTCCTTGCCTTTCATGACTTTGCATACTTCTTTCCAGCCCCTTATTGCCCTCATGGTTTCTTTTGAGAAATCAGCTAATTATCTTATGGAAACTGCTTTGTAGGTAACTCCTTTCTTCTTGCTGCTTTTAAGACATTCTCTCTGTCTTTAATCTTGGGTAACTTAATGATGATGTGCATTGGTGTGTTCCTCTTTGGGTCCAACTTCTTTGGGACTCTCTAGGCTTCCTGGACTTCCTGGAAGTCTATTTCCTTCACCAGATAGGGGAAGTTTTCCTTCATTATTTGTTCAAATAAGTTTTCAATTTCTTGCTGTTGTTCTTCTCCTTCTGGCACCCCTATGATTCAGATATTGGAACACTTCAAGTTGCCCCACAGGTTCAAAAGTCTCTCTTCATTTTGATTAAATTCTTGTTTCTTCATTCTGTTCTGGTTGGATGTTTATTTCTTCATTGTATTCCAAATCATTGATTTCAGTTCTGGTTTCCTTCCTGTCACTGTTGGTTTCCTGAATATTTTGCTTATTTCATTTTGGATATCTTTCATTTGTTCTTTCATTTTTCAACCAAGCTCAATCAGTTCTGTGAGCATTTTGATTACCAGGGCTTCTTATCAGATGTAACACTGGTGAATATCTTTTTCCTCTCTTTAGGTTGTCTTTTCATTTTGTTGATAGTTTCTTTTGTTGGGTAAAAACTTTTAGTTTGATGTGTTGCAAATCCCATCCAGCAGAATTTGTATGCTATGGCAGGCATGTAAATAAATTCACACAGAGTACATATGACTAGAAGTGCCGGGACCACAAGACCCCTCTCTGATCATAGACAGAGGCCACCAGCACCGCCCTAACAAGCTTTTATTGTTTTTCTTGGGTATATAACATCAGAATGGTCTTCATTTACTATGCCTAGATTCGCTTTAGGAGGTAGACAGCCAGGAAGATACATCAAAGGGATTATTCAAAAATGCAAAGACAAAAGGTATGGCTGAACTTGAAAGGATTAGCATAGATCTAAGGAAGCTAGGCATACATTTGCGTTTGTTTTTTTCTAATACAGGGTGAGAGGTTTTTTTAGCAGGAGCAAGACTTAATTCTAAGAAATATGCTATCCTGATTTACCCACGGGAAATTCCGTTTTCACATGCGTGGGACTGCTTGCCATCCCACATTCTACTGGAGATTTTAAATGTGAAACATTGGGCTACATTTCCCACAGTGAGGGGTATGGTTCTCCTTCATCGATGTACTACCATTTGTTTATTTTTCCTTTTGTTTTGCCCTTGCCCATGGACATATATGAAAAGAAGAAGAAAAGAGAAATGTTCAAGATTTTACTGCCTCTATTTTCTGTAACATCTGTTGTGATGTATTCCTGATTTTGATAATATGCCTCTTTTCTCTCTCTTTTTCTCCCCCCCCCCCTTTTTTTTTTCTTGGCCACTTTAAGAAATGGTGTGTCAACTTTGATGATATTTCCAAGAGAAGTAACTTTAGTTTTTATTCATTTTTCTACTCACTTGAGTTTTCTACTTTATTGATTTTTACTATATTTTCTTATTTCCTTCCTTTTCTTAGGTTTGATTAGACCTCTAGAGATAGACACTTCAGTTTAAGATTTTAGGTCTTCATTTTTTTTTTTGTAAAAATAAGGATTATTTGTAGATAAATGTATGCACATTTAAGTGTAATGTACATACACACACATACACTCTATTCAACAGCAATAGAAAATTAATTCTTTTCAAGCTCATGACATTTTGGGGTATAGTGTATGTGTATATATACAAGGTCTGTCCAGAAGGTATCCAGCCATGTAGTAAGAAAAAGAGAGACATTTATTGAAGAAGACACAAGATGCAAGAAACATTGTGCAGAGGACAATGACGCCTCAGTCCCCTTCAAAGCAGACACCTTGGGTCTTCACACAGTTCTCCCAATTACCATCAGCTGTCCTGTTCTATTTTCCTGAATCTCATCGATGGTCTGAAATCTCTTCGCTTTCAAAGCTAATTTTAGTTTGGGGAAAAGCCAGAAGTTTCTGGGCTATTCAGGGTCTGAGTCACCTGGGTGATTTGATGTTTTACCAAAAACTCTTCATGAGCTGTGATGCAACAGCAAACATGATGAAACTGCCAATTACCAGTTGCACGTAGCTGGTGCTTTCTGAATCATCCAAATAGTTTCTACAGAGGAATTTTTGAGCTTAAAGCAAAATTTGATGCATATTTGTTGCTTTACTTGCTCAGTCATTTTGAATGTGATGACCACACAGTATACACATGCTCACTCAATGGCATCTACCACTCCCACTGACTAGTACAATGAAGTCATCATTGTTCACACGTGTGCATTCCAGACCACTCTACTCAGCTGCCAGTTTACATCAATGTCTCACAAACCATTATCATTATTAACAATGGCTGGACATTTTGTGGACAGACTGGCAAAAGTTATAGCACACATAGTTGTTTATATATTATAAACATACATGTAATATATATTATAAACTAATATATGGTATATTATAAATAACTACATGTATTATATTTTATAAACTAATAGATATAGTTTATATATTATAAACAACTATATATGTTATAAGTTATATATAAACAATTTAGTTAATAGTTTTATTCAACGCTTATATTTTCTAAAATTATATCTATTTTTTCTATCAATTAGTGAAAGAGATATATTATCTATAACTGTAACATTTAGTAGGTATTTCTTAATTTTAGTAATTTATTGTGCTATATATTTTGAGACACTGTTACGTGAATTACATATTAAAATTTACAATCTTCCTATTCCATTAACTCTTACATGTTATAGAACTGATGTTTATATTTGCCTTTAATATTTTTTTGCCTTTAATATTTTTGCCCTGCTTTAAATTTCTTTTGTCTGATATTAGTTTAGATCAGCAATTTTCAACCAGTGGGCCACAAGAATTTTTCAAAACTGCAGTATTTGACTATTTAGTCAGGGACACTGACCTATTTTCTCTTAGAGTATCAAATAATGAAGTGACAACAGCCAACAGAACAACAGCTGTCTGGTGTGAAGAAATCAAAATTACACCTATTTTTGTCAGATTGGCAAAAAAATTTTTTTGGTATACTGCAGAATTTTAATAATTAGTTTATGTGTATCATGAGGTTATCCTAAAAATCCTAAAACACCAATTCAAAAGAACCTAAGCACCCCAATGTTATAGCAGCACAATTTACAATATCCAAGTGCTGGCAGCAACCTAAGTGACCGTCAGTAAATGAGGGGATCAAACAACTGTGGTACATTTACACAATGGAATATTATGCAGCAGAAATAAAGAAGGAGCTCCAACCCTTTGTGACAGCTTGAATGGATCTGGAGAGCATTATGCTAAGTGAAATAAACCAGGCGGTGAAAGACAAATATCATATGATCTCACCTATAAGTGGAACCTGATCAACAAAACAAATGAGCAAGCAAAATATAACCAGAGGCCTTGAAATTAAGAACAAACTGATAGTAACCAGAGGGGAGGAGGGAGGAGGATAATGGTAGAAAGAAGGGGAAGGGTTGTCAAGGAACATGTATAAAGGACACATGGACAAAGCCAAAGGTGGGTATGATCGAGAGTGGAAGGTGGAGATGGCTGGGGTAGGGGGTAGTGGTGGTGGGGGGATGGAGACAACTGTACTTGAACAAAATGAAAAAAAAGAAAAAAAATGAAAATTGCTGGTTTAGACACTCCAATTTTCTCCTGGTTAATATTTGTATGATATACATTTTTAATGTTTAATTTCAAACTTTTTCCTTTAATATAAAATCTTCTTTTTAAAAAAAATTATTGTATTTTTTTCCATTACCATTTCCCCTTCCCCCTCAATCACCACACTGTTGTCTATGTCCATGAGTCCCTTCTTGCTCAAATCCTCCACACACTAAACACCCCCACCCCCAAAATGTCATCCTGCTCTCTTCTTGTAAGCAACGTATAGTTGGATCTTGCTTTTTATTCAGTCTGAAAATCTTTGTCTTCTGTTTAAACAGTTTAGGTCATTTTATTTAAAGTGAATAGTGTAGTGATTGGATTTACATGTGGAAATATACTATTTATTTTCTACACATATTGTGTTTGTTTCTTCCTAATTTTATATTTTTGTGGCACACAGTTATTTCAGTATGCACTTTTAATTCTTAATTGATATTTATATTTTTAGTTTTTACTTACTGGTTTCTTTAGGGATTAAAATGTAAATTTTAACTTATGACAACCTTCTTCAAACTAATACTAATTTATTTTTATGAAATATACCACATTTGCTCCAATTATCTATAATAAAATGAAATTATTGTTTTATATATAACATCTCTATATGACACAAATTATATAATTGTTATTTTATCATTATTGTTTGGTTTTCAACAAAAATTTTGATACATATAAAAATGAGAGTGTGACCTATATATATATTGCTTGACAAAATCTAATGTGATATTTAGTCCATTTACCATGTTGTGCAATAAAATTATCACCCAACAAAACACATTATACCCATTATGTAATAAGTCTTCATTCATCCTTCCCCTATTTCATGGTAAATTTGATGTCTCTATAAATTTGTATATTATGAATAAATCTTATAAGACAAGTCATGTAATATGTGACCTGTTCATATGACTTCTTTTGACTAGCATAATGCTTTCTTGGTTATGTAATTATTAATATTTATCAGTAATTTTTATATTTTTATGACTGAATGATATTTTGTATATATCATAATTTGTTCATTCATTTATGCATTATAATGGGATTCTGTTTATATCTTTTTTAATGTATTTACTTATAATGTGTTGAGATTCTTGAATGTAAAAGGACTTCCGACCAAGATGGAAGCATAGGTAGATACACTTTGCCTCCTTGAACAACCAAAAGAAGGACAACAACAAATTTAAAAACAAAACCAACCAGAACTGCCAGATAATTGAACTGTATGGTAGTGTGACAACAAAGGAGTTAAAGAAGAAACATTAATCCAGACTGGTAGGAGGGGTGGAGATGGGCAGCTGGGGCAGAGAGGACACACAGCAAGGCAGTGGCTAGCACACTGGGCGTTCCCACATTTGTGTGTGGATGAACCGGATATACCAGGAGGAACTACTAGGGCATGAGACAGACCACTCAACCAAGGGTTCCAGTGTGGTAAAGATAAAGCCTCAAAGCCTCTGGCTGTAAAAAATCTGTGGGGATTGTGGTGGCAGGAGAGACTCCAAGCCTCATAGGAGAGTTCATTGGAGAGACCCACAGAGTCCTAGAATGTACACAAAACCACCCACACAGGAATCAGCACCAGAAAGGCCCAATTTGCTCGTGGGTAGTGGAGGAAGTGACTGAAAGACAGCTGAGAGCTGAGCAAGCAGCATTGCTCCCTCTCAGACCTCTCCCCACATACAATGACACAGTGTAGTGATGTGGGTTACCCCACCCTAGCGAATACCAAAGGCTCTGCATCTTACTATGTAACAGATAAGCCAATACGAAAAAAATATGGCCCAAATGAAAGAACAGATCAAAGCTCCAGAAAAAAATACAACTAAGAGATGAAGAGATAGCCCACCTATCAGATGCACAGGTCAAAACACTGATAATCAAGATGCTCACAGAAATGGTTGAGTATGGTTTCAAAAATAGAGAAGTGAAGATTATGAAAAGAGAAATAAAGAAAAATATACAGGGAACCAACAGTAAAGGGAAGGACATCAGGACTCAGATCAATTGTTTGGAGCAGAAGCAGGAAATAAACATTCAACCAGAACAGAATGAAGAAAGAATTCAAAAAAATGAGGAGAGGCTTAGGAACCTCTGGGACATCTTTAAATGTTCCAACATTGGAATCATAAGGAAAGAAGGAGAAGGAGGGGCAGAGGAGAGAGAAGGGAGGAAGAGGGGAGGGGAGAGCAAGAAATTGAAAACTTATTTGAAAAAATGATGAAGAAGAACTTCCCTAATCTAGCAAAGGAAATAGACTTCCAGGAAGTCCAGGGAGCTCAGAGAGTCCCATAGAAGTTGTACCCAAAGAGGAACACACCAAGGCACATCATAATTACATTATCCCAGATTAAAGATAAAGAAAGAATCTTAAAAGCAGCAAGAGAAAAGGAGACAGTTACCTACAAAGGAGTTCCCATAAGACAATCAGCTGATTTCTCAAAAGAAACCATGAGGGCAAGAAGGGGCTGGAAAAAAGTATGCAAAGTCATGAAAGGCAAGGACCTACATCCAAGATTACTCTATCCAGCCAAGCTATCATTTAGGATGGAAGGGCAGGTAAAGTGCTTCCCAGATCAGGTCAAGTTAAAAGAGTTCATCATCACCAAGCTCTTATTATATGAAATGTTAAAGGGACTTATCTAAGAAAGAGAAGATGGTCAAAATTATGGACAGTATCATGACAACAAACTCATAACTATCAACAACTGAACTTAAAAAATAAAAACAAAACCAACTAAGCAAAAACTTAGAACAGGAACAGAATCACAGAATGGAGATCATATGAAGGGTTATCAGTGGGGAGGGGAAGGAGGGAGAATGGGGCAAAATGTACAGGGAATAAGAAGCATAAATGGTAAGTGCAAACTAGATCAGGGGGAGGTTAAGAATAGTATAGGAAATGGAGAAGCTAAGGAATGT
The DNA here is from genome assembly GCA_004026765.1 of Micronycteris hirsuta. Taxonomy (NCBI): domain Eukaryota; kingdom Metazoa; phylum Chordata; class Mammalia; order Chiroptera; family Phyllostomidae; genus Micronycteris; species Micronycteris hirsuta. The sequence continues at coordinate 6,064 of PVJI01020581.1, read as the reverse complement.
ATATGTTCAACCCATGGACATGAACTAAGTGGGGAATGCTGGTGCAGGGAGTGTGAAGGGCAGAGGGCAATAAAGGGAAGAAAAAATAGGACAACTGTAATCGTACAATCAATAAAATATACTTATAAAAAGATATTCTTGAATGTATAGATTTGTGTCTTCCATCAAATTTGGTAAGTTTCTGATAGTATTTCTTTAGATAGTTATTATCTGCTTGATAGGTTTTTGGTGATAGGAAAAATTTGTTAGACTTGGACTTACACTGACACAATCCAGTGCACCACTTTCTCTCATTGCTTTTAAGATTTATGACTTGTTTTGTCTTTCAGCAGCTGGAACATTTTCTATTAATATTGGCCTTTTTGTGTGATTCTACTTGGAGTACACTGAGTTTCTTGAATGGTCAGGTTAATGGTTTACAGCTAATTTGAGAAGGTTTTAAACATTATTTCTTTAAATATTATTTTTTCCTGCTCTTTCTTTTCTCCTTGTGGTTCTTTCGCTGCAATTATGCTGATATATTTGAAGAAGCCCCTCAGTCTCTGAGGTTCTGCATATTTTCTTCATTTTTAATTTACTGAGATTTCATAATCTCCATTGATTTATCTTCATCTACTGATTTGTTGTCAAATCTGATGCTGAATTTTTCTAGTGAATTAGTGAATGTTCATTTCAGTTTTAGTTCATGTCTGTGTGTATTTGTGTATATGTATACACACACACACACACACAATTTTAAATCCACTATCTTGCCACAATCATAGTTCATAGTTTCTATTAACGGTTTGTTCCTGAATATCAGTCACAGTTTTCTATTTCTTTGCCTGTTTCAAGTTTTTTTTTTGTTGCTGTTGTTGTTGAAAATGTAAATTTTAGATGTAATAGTGTAAATTGAATTTTGACTTTTTTTATTTAGTATTTTTATTTCTCTCTCTCCCCCACCTTCTCTCCCCTCTCTCTTCTTTGTCTTTTGTAGCAAGTGTGGACCTAAACTATGGAAAATGCATCCCTACTCTATTTTCTTTCCACAATTTGCAACCTCTTATATCTTCCACTCAAAAACATTGAAAGTCCAGCTGACATTCAAGCTTTCTTTAGCTCTTTCACTTACAGCTGGGATTGCTGTGTCTCCCTTCAAGTCTAAATACAACCCAGTCAGCTAGGAAAGTATGGAGAGCTTGCCGTTGGCCTTCTAGCTTTTTTAAAAAAGAATCTTCATGGTAGCCCTGGCTGGGTAGCTTAGCTGGTTAGAGCATTCTTCCAATATACCAGCTGTGGTAAATTTTTAAAAAATTTAAAAAAGAATCTCCATGCTAATTTTTTCTTCAGAAACACTGAATGACTCATTTTGGATGAAAAAGTCAGGCTAGCAGATCAGAAGGCCTTTCCCAGTTGTTTTCTACTCAGTTTGTTGCATTTACTGACAGTGTCTATACTGATTTAACCCACTTTGTTAAAATGAATTCCAATTCATTTATGAAACTAACAATGTTGCTAGTTTTTCCATCTTTCCGGCACTTGTAAAATCAGTTCTCACCAACCCAGTTGGGTGTATTGCAACTTGTCAAAAAAGGCCACAGATTTTCACTGTTACTATGCAAAGCCGTATTAGTTTGTAAGAGTAAATGCTTCTTAATCTCTAGTTCTCCTTTGACTGACTTACACAGTTCCCAAAATAATTGTTAATGACAATTTTGAACAATGTTTGTTTTGTTTTTGTTTTTTTTTCATTTAGAAAGAGGATTAGTTAGACTGTTCATGCTAATAAATCCAGATTTCTATAGTAGCATATATGCCCCAGGTCTTTTATTGAGGCAAGATTTACTTCTTTGTTTATTTTTACAGACCAGAAATAGGTGAAAGGGGTTTTCTGATAAAGAATGAAGTGTTAGGTTCAGAAAAAAAATGAAGCCTAAGGTAGACCTCCTTGACACTTTGATTTTTCCAAGGACAGGTTTGTTGGTAAATATGGTGTCTACATAACCATCTTGATCATATGAAGACAGCCAATGGGAAGGAAAGAGTTGGGGCTAGGAAACTGGGTTCCTGTTAGCTATGGTGTGATGGGAGGATCTGAGCAGTTCAATTAATCTCTAAGCTTTACCATCATCCATTACTATAAATACTTTGGACTATACGGTTTTGCAGGACTCAATGGGCTGTGGCAACAATGTTGCAACAAACAACTCACATTGTCAGTTTTAGTATACCGTTTCTTGGTCTCCTCCCTGAATTCCTGATTCAGTGATAAAAGAGGAAAGTTGGCGGTGGGGAAGGTCTTCATTTTTAACAACCATTTCTGGAGACTCTATGGTGAACCCAGAATTTGGAGTCACTGCTCCACTCCCCCCATGATTTGTTTATTCTTCCTCTGTCATATATCAGGTGTCATAAGTGGACATTCTATTTTTCTCAGTAATTGTGCAGCATCCCTGCAGTTCATTGTGTTTCCTTGAAATAAACAATGGTTTCTTATTTTCCTCTATTGACTATGGTACCTGGTTCACACAAGGGACAATGTATCTAGGTGTCAGTAGTTCAGCAAAAAGAGATTATTTACATACTGAAAATGCTGGCACAGCCCTCTTCACACGAGCCAGTAATGAATGTGAGGCCAGAGAAGTCTGGGGAAAACCCTTGCATTGGTCTCAGGTTGTCTACTCACATCCCTGAGAAAAGATGTGTTTGCTTTTGGTCTGCCTCAGACTTCTCTTTTAAAAATTTAAAACGTAAGAGAAAAGTGAGAAATCGTAGCATGATGTAAGCTTTCTGGGGATACATAAGAGTTTGAAAAGCATTAGAACCTCCAGTAAAAGAAACATGGGCTAGCCCTGGCTGGTGTAGCTCAGTGGATTGAGCGCGGGCTGGGAACCAAAGGGTCCCGGTTCGATTCCCAGTCAGGGCACATGCCTGGGTTGCAGGCCAGGTCCCCGTGAGGGCCATGTGAGAGGCAACCATACATTGCTGTGTCTCTCCCTCTCTGTCTCCCTCCCTTCCCCTCTCTCTAAAAAAAAAAGAAACATGGGCTGGCATGCACAGGCAGTAAAACGAAGCCTGTGAACAATGACAAAAAAAAAGACATCAGATTAGAAGACTTCATAGACTCTCCTACGTTTGCCTTCTGCTGTTTGTAAATCACCGGAAGTCTAGATGGGACATATACGTAAAGCGCTGATTATTTAGATAATGTTAAAAAATAATGAAGGACCAAACAGATTTCATAATTATAATACAGGCATACCTCAGAGATATTGCGTGTCCTGTTTCAGACCACTGCAGTAAAGTGAGTAGCATAGTAAAGCGAGTAGATATCTTCTTGTTGGTGGAGGGTCTTGCCTTCAAATTTGTAATAAAGCACATCTGTGAAGTGCAATAAAGTGAAGCATAAGAAGCAATGCATACCTGTAGTTTAATGTTCATATTGCTTTAACTTTTTCAGTAACATTTTCCCACTCAGTTTTCTTTTTGTTACTCACACATTTGTGAATTTTGCAGAACAAGGAACAGTGGCCTCCTTTGGAGCACAGGAAAATAACACTCAGCCAAGTTTCTTGCACAAAGGCATGAGGAGAGAAATGGGTGACCGAGGCAGACTCAGTTTGCACCAATTAACTATAATCTCATTCAAGACAGTAGAAACTCTTCACATATCTGATAGGATTATGATCTCAGAAAACAATCAAATGAACAATTCAGGAGAGCTGGTAGGTACAATTTATCACAAAATGTTGAAAGATCTAGAAAGAAGTTCAGTGTACTAAATCAATAGTAACTGTGCATTTTCTCCATCCATCACGCAGTGACATTAGAGATGACAATTTGCAGAAGATAACATTCTGTATACTTTAATACGACATTTGCTACAGGATGCTGAGTTCTTTTGAAATAACTCATACTATTAAACATATTTTTGTTCATTTACACATTTGAAAAAACATATTTTTGTAATTCTTGGAAATGCTAAATTTCTTTCTTCTTTAGTCTCAGTAAAATATATATCCCCTAATGCTGGTTCCTGACAAGTTCCCAGATACACTTAGCATTTAAAATCAATCCCATGTCATCCATTTATCATCACCTTAGAACAAATAAGAGTCACAGAAGTGTTGTGCATCTTTTTTTAAAGATTTTATTTATTTATTTTTAGCGAGAGGGGAAGGGAAGGAGAAAGAGAGGGAAAGAAACATCACTGTGTGATTGCCTCTCACATGGCCCTCATTGGGGACCCGGCCTGCAACCCAGGCATGTGCCCTGACTGGGAATCGAACCAGTGACCCTTTGGTTCACAGGCCCACACTCAATCCACTGAGCTACACCAGCCAGGCAGAAGTGTTGTGCATTTTTAGTGTTAGAGATTATGATTAAAAATATTACAAGACACGGGAAATCTTAAATTTAAATTAATAACCATATTTGAGAGCAATTTTCTGTCATTCTGTGTTCTTCAGCTCAAGGGTTTTATTTTGGATGAATGAGTGCACACTTCTACTCTGGCAAATGAGCATTAATTGATACGCTTTGGGTAAGATGAAGTGAAGATGAAATGAGATTTATAATTGAACCAAAATTTTAGGCAAAATTAAAATGTATAAATAAAGTTGTTGACTGATATAGTGAAATTACATATTTAAATCACAATACAAATAACTTTATATAATATTTTAAATGATGCTATTTTGATTAGTCTCAGGAATGGCTCTGATTTAAGTTTCTCTCAGATCTGCTGGGTTAAATCTGTCGTCCCGGAACTGCTGCCTTCCCCACTTTCGGCATCTTGCTTTTAGACAGTTGCTAACAATTTGGTCCTTCCCCCTGCAAGACCCAGGCAAGGTGCACTGGGTTTAGCCATTGCATTTATCAAAAATGATTTAGGAAGCCTGGACCTGACTCAAAGAGCTGCTGCAACTGTAGTATTATTGTGTGTCTGGCCTTTACTTCTAGTCTGTGACTGTTTTCTCCTGTGTGACCCTTCTGGCTGCTGACTTCTCCTTGCACTTTTGATTCCCGATTTTGTGACCTGTGTGCACATGTGTGTCCCCAGTCTCCCTGATTGTCTCCTTGGTTTTGTTGTCCATCTGACTAATTGCTGACCTGCTCTGTAAATTAGAACTCTCAGATAAATAGATAATCCTCGGTATTGATGCTGCATTTTCTTTTTTACAAAATATTTATTTTTATTATAAAAATATTACATTTTGACACATTGCTTCATTTGCTTATTAAAAATCTATTATCTGACAAACCTATTCAGCAAAAAAATGCCAATAAGTTATATAAATCATAGTTTGGATCTTTTTTTAAAGGTTTTTTAAAATTACTTTATTGTTTTTCAATTACAGTTGTCTGCATACTCTCCCCTCCCCTCCCCCCACCCCGTCCTACCCCACCTCCCTCCCCTGCCTCCCTCCTCCCCCTTGGTTCTGTCCATGTGTCCTCTATAGTGGCTCCTGAAAACCCTTCTCCCCATTGTCTCCTCCCCCCCAACTATTGTTAGATTGTTCTTAATTTCAATGTCTCTGGTTATGTTTTTCTGGCTTTTTTCTTTTGTTGATTATGTTCCAGTTAAAGACGAGATAATTAAAAGATTTTATTTAATTATTTTTAGAGAGAGGAAGGGAGGGAGAAAGAGGACAGAAACATCAATGTGTGTCTGCCTCTCATGCACTCCCTACTGGGGGCCTGGCCTGGAACCCAAGCATGTGCCCTGACTGGGAATTGAACTGGGGATCCTTTGGTTTGCAGGCCAGCAAGCTCTCAATCCACTGAGCCACACCAGCCAGGGCTGTAGTTTGGGTCTTTTAAAAACTAGGAATATAATATGCTTTATGATAAATAAACAACAATACTAAATCTGAGTAGCATGGCTGCTTAATTAATATTTTGTTTTAACATTTAGCTTAAAACCCAAACCAGCCACATGCTAATACACTGTTGCATAAGTTCTTCAGAAACTTTCCTTAATGCGGTGTCAACATCCTCCTGTTCCTCCGCCGAGGCACAGAATGCAGTCATATCAGGTGTCAAGGCACTTATTATAAACTGTCCTATCCTGCCCATCTCAGGA
>PVJI01020580.1:0-28748 GCA_004026765.1 Micronycteris hirsuta | reverse complement strand
ACTGTCAGCGGATTTCTCAAAGGAGACCTTCCAAGCAAGAAGGGGCTGGAGAGAAATATTTCAAATCATGAAAAGCAAGGACCTACAACCAAGAATAATCTATCCAGCAAAACTGTCATTTAGAATGGAAGGGCAGATAAAGTGCTTCTCAGATAAGGTCAAGTTCAAGGAGTACATCATCATGCAGCCTTTACTATATTAAATGTTAAGGGGTTTTATATAAGGACTCATGAGAGAAGGCACCAAGGCCAGATCAGCTACCGGGGAATGCAGATCAGCCACAGCCAAGACGCTTGTGAGATAAGCAAGCAAAATACAACCAGAGAAACAAATTATAACCAGAGACATTGAAATTTAGAACAATCTGGCAGTAACCAGAGGGGAGGGGGAAGGGGAGAATGGGGACAAGGGTATTCAGGAACTGCTATAAAGGACACATGGACAAAACCAAGGGGGAGGGTGAAAGCAAGGGAGGGAGGTGGGTTTGCCTGGGGTTGGGGGTGGGGGGTAAATGCAGACAACTGTAAGAGAACAACAATAAAATAATTAAAAAAAAAAACTTATTTATCCCTTAAATACATTAAAAATATTTTAGGACATTCTTTCTCTCCTCATTTTAATTTAACTTTTTTTGTCTTCCTTATTCTGACCACTATATTTACTAAGTTTGTCGGTCTCTGTCTGTTTGGCATACATGTTGAGTATCTGAAAGCAATGATTTGACTCTTGTTTCCATTTTATACTATCAGCTCCATACTTTTTGATAGGGCTCAATTCTTGTTTTTATCTATAGTTTAACATTTGGGCAATAACCCTATTGAATATTTTCTTATCAGGGCCTCTTTTGCTTTCTTCCACCAGCAATCACCACACTGTTGTCCATGTCCATGAATCTTTTTTCCTTTTTGCTTGATCCCTCCACCCCCTAACCTATCCCACCATAGCTGTCAGCCTGCTCTCGATCTATGAGTCTGTCTCTATTTCCCATGTTAGGTCAGTTTGTTCATTAGATTCCACATATGAGTGAAATCATATGGTATTCGTTTTTCTCTGACTGGCCTATTTCACTTAGCATAATGTTCTCCAGGTTCATTCATGCTGTGGCATATGGTAAAATTTTCTTCTTTTTTATAACCAAGTTCTATTCCATTGTGTAAGTGTCCCATAGTTGTTTTATCCACTCCTCTACTGATGGACATTTGGGATGCTTCCACATCTTGGAGTTATAAATAATGCTGCAATGAATATAAGGGTCCTTATGTTTTGGAATTTGTGTTTTAGGTTTCTTCGGGTATATTCCCAGAAGTGGGATCACTGGGTCAAAAGGCAGATCCACTTTTAATTTTTTGAGGTATCTACATACTGCTTTCCACAGTGGCTGCACAAATCTACATTCCCACCAACAGTGCAAAAGGATGCCCCTTTCTTCACATCCTTGCCAGCACTTGTTGTTTGTTGATTTATTGATGATAGCCATTCTGACTGTGTGAGATGACATCTCATTGTGCTTTTAATTTGCATTTCTCTGATGATTGGTGACTTTGAGCATCTTTTCATATGTATACCAGTTATATATATGTCCTCTTTGGAGAAGTGTCTATTCAGGCCCTTTGCCCATTTTTTAACTGGATTGTTTGTTTTGTTGGTATTGAGTTTTGTAAGTTCTTTATAAATTTTGGATATTAACCCCTTATCAGATGTATTGGTAAAAACATTCTCCCATTCCATGGGTTATCTTTTATTTTGTTCATGTTTTCCTTTGCTCTGCAAAAACTTTTTAGTTTGATATAGTCCCATTTGTTTATTTTTTCTTTTGTTTCCCTTGCCTGGGGAATTATATCTGATAAAATATTGGTACTAGCTATGTCCAAGATTTTGCTGCCTATGCTTTCTTCTAGGGTTTTTATGGTTTCATGGCTAATATTTAAGTCTTTAATCTATTTTGAATTTATTCTTTTGTGTGGTGTAAGAAGGTGGTCTAGTTTCATTTTTCTGCACATATCTCTCCAATTTTCCCAACACTTATTAAATAAACTATTTCGAGTCCGTTTTATGTGCTTGCTTCCTCTGTCAAATATTAATTGACTATAAAGGTGTGGGTTTATTTCTGGGCTCTCTATTCTATTCTATTGATCTATGTATGTGTCTATTTTTATGTCAATACCATGCTGTTTTGACTACTATGGCCATGTAGTACAGTTTGATATTACATAGCATGATTCCTCCAACTTTGTCCTTCTATCTCAGGATTGCTGTTGCTATGTGGGGCCTTTTGTGGTTCCATATAAATTTTTGAAATATTCGTTCTAGTTCTTTGAGATACATCACTGGAATATTCATAGGAATTGCATTGAATCTATAGATTGCTTTGGTAGCATGGACACTAATGATGTTAATCCTTTCTATCGATGAACACTGTATGTGCTTTCATTTCTTTGTATCTTCCTCAGTTTTTGTCTTCAGTGTCTTACAATTTTCTGAGTACAGGTCTTTAACATCCTTGGTTATATTTATTCCTGTGTATTTTATTCTTTTTGAAGCAATTATGACTAGGATTATTTTCTTATTTTTCTTTTCTGTTAGTTCATTATTGGCATACAAAAATACAACTGATTTCTGCATATTAATTTTGTATCCTGTAGACTCTTTTTCTTTCAATGAAGCAAGTATTAATGCCTATCTCATTGTCTATTTCACACTTTTACTTTTTATAAAACACTGTTGTTATTTTTAAAAAATGATAAATTCTTACAAAGCATTCCTTGAACAGCACCGACTTTAATGCATATAAATTACTACTTGGCTCAAAATAACTCAAAATTATATCTGGAACTTATGTAGCTCTTTCTCTTTGACACACTTAAAGGTTTGAAGGAAGGCTAATCTGGCTTTTCTTTGTCTGCCACAGTTCCACTGGGGATACAAAATAACATAATCAGCTAAGCAAGAGAGTTGTTATGGAAAGAATTGATGTTTTATCTCTTGAAATTGTACTCCATTCTTTGTAAATCTTTTTATGTAACCAGAATATACTGAAGCTAATACTTATTGAGAGAAAGTATGGTCTTGTAAGTTCTGTTAAAATATCACTGAATCTCCTAAAATAACATTCTGAGATTACTGAATGATCATCTTGACAAACTGCTTAACTTAATATGAAAGGAGAAAAAATATACAGCCATTCATATTCCTACAAGTTGACTTTAAATATATCTTTTTGAAGCATTGAGTTGTCTTCCAAAAGAAGATGTAGGAAACACATCTATGAAATCAAAGGACAGCCTTCATGATTGTTGTATAAACCTACAGATTTACCTGGGTATTATTCTAAACATTACATCAGATAAGTAAATTAAATATTGTGAGATGGAAAATCATGCTCTGTGCATGATTATTTTAACCAGGCATGTAATATCTTTTCATTAATATGTAAATGTGTAACAGGGTGCAGCCAGGGCGGCGGGGGGGGGGGGCAAGCAAGGATTTGTAGTAGGGTCCAGAACTCAAGGTGTCCAGGAAATATTAGAAATATATATATATAGAATGTCCTCACCCCATAGGTCTGAACTGGGTGGGGGATGGGACTCCTGGAGCAGGACCATTCAGAGCTGTTGGGTATGGCAGCAGCTTTGCAGCTAGCCTCTGGCATGGTCATTTAACATATCTATAACCTTTAACTGGTTGTATAGATATATTAAATAGCTGTGGCCATGCTTTGAGCCAGGGGGATGGAGGAGATTTCCACCCAGGATGTAACCGAGAGGCAACTCCCCCTAGACACAGCGTCTGCGTGAAAACTTGGAGATGGTTGGCTCTGGGCCATGGGGTCACCCCTGCCCACAGCTAACATGGCAGCCCAGAAAAACTGGAGGAATATGAAGTGCTGGCAGGTGTAGCCAATTGAAGGAGGAGTCGGAAATGGGGCTGCAGAGGAAGATCGGCGTGGGGAATTTAAACCCAGACACAGCAGCCATATCTCGCTCTTGGACCACGAGGCTTTGTAGGAGCAGGGACCCTTCGGCCTGAGAGACAGACTCTCCCTCACTGGACCATGAAGGGTAGGAGTGGGGATCCCTCTGCCTGAGAGACAGTCTCTCTCTCTCTCTCTCTCTCTCTCTCTCTCTCTCTCTCGGACCATGAGGCTTTGGAGGAATAGGGACCCCTCCGCCTGAGAGACAGGCTTGCTCTCTCTCTATCTTGGAACACGCGGCTTTTGGTGAGAGGGGAGAACCTCGCAGCTTTGGGGCTCCCTTTGCCAAGCAGCTTGGGAAGCTGGGAAGCAAGATGTAGCAGCGATGCCGAGCTCTCTCTTAGCAGTTCGGAAGAATGCAGGAGAGATGCTGCGGGAAGCTCTCTCTTAGACCACGAGGCTGAGGAGTGGGGACCCCTCAGCCAGAGAGACAGAGGCAGGACCATGTGGCTTTGGGTGCCTTCCTTTGCCACGCGGCCTAGGAAGCAGCAGAGACTTTGCCTGGAAGAAAAAGGGTGAAAGGATTCTTGCTGGTGAGCCATGAGAAGGTGCCACATGGTTCTTTGGATTAACTGGAGTTTTTTTGGATTAACTGGAGTTTTTTTGGATTAACTGGAGATCGCAGTGGCGAAACAGCTGATGGTGCCAGAACTGAAAATATGCCTGAATCATGGACTTCTACTTCTTTTCCTGAGATACGGTACCCTGGACTGGGCAGGGGGAGAAGGAAGGACTGTGGGTGTTTGTGGGTATTCTAGAGAACTTTAGTATTTTAAAGGAGACCTTAAGTCATTATTCCAATCCTGTATAACTTGTAAATAAATAATTCTTTTCCTTTTCACAAGTCTCTGGCATTGAGAGACATCTTTCCATTGGCGGTGAGCATAACGGACCTGTAGCAGGGTTGGGGCGTCATTGGGTGCCCCGTCACCCCTTGCTCTGTAACAAATGTACTATATTGAAAAATTGACAGAATGATATTGAATGGAAAGGGCTTCTTATATATAAAATTGATATAAAAATACTATTATATATTTGCATATATACAGGTGGAAAGTTTTTAGAGAATTTTAGTTGCCCTAATTAAAATTAAACAGGTCAACTTTAATTTGTGTGTGGAAATCACTAATGACTGCAGTTGGCCTCTTCTGTCAATATAGGCAGCATTGCATTACTTTATTCTGTGAACCTGATGTATTGCTCTACTTAGATTTGTAGAGCCATATTTTTAGGCCACTGTGACAGTTCTTCCTGACTAATTTCCCACATCCCCTTGTAGTTAGGTCGATCAGCGGACTGAGTTCCAGCAATGAAATGGGCAATTGTGCCTCCATCGTGATTTCTTTTTTCCGTGTATGAACACCATGTGGATACAATACTGTTGAGGCACTAGAAGATTCTTAGCCACACCCTGACCAGGATGGCTCAGTTGGTTGGACATCGTCCTGCAAGGAAAAAGTTAGCTGGTTCATTCCTGGTCAGGGCGCATGCCTAGGTTGCAGTGGGCAGCTAATCAATGTTTCTCTCTCATATCAATGTTTCTCACACTCTCTTTCTCCCTTCCTTACCCACTCTCTAAAAATAAATCAACAAAATCTTAAGAAAAAGAAAAGAAAGCAAGAAAAGAAAATTTCTAGCAAAAAGATGAAAGGATCTGAATCCCTAAATCACTCCATTGAGGAAAGACATCCTCAACTAGGAACTTCTCATTGAGCAAAAAATAAATTTATGTTAAGCTGATGCGAATCCCAGTGTGGGGCCCCGGTGTTGTGGCTGAGACAAGACAAAATCACACGGACTACTGAATCCTGTGGAAGAAAAGGGACGGCATGGCCACTCTCTCAAGGAGGGAGCGCCTTGACCCTTGCCTTGGCAGGCTTTTATTGCTTTTCTGGGCACATTACATTGAGGATGGTCCTCATTTACTATGCACAGGTTCACTTTAGGTGGTTACCTTTTACAGAAAACAAAGGAGAGGATGTTGCCAATTACATCAAAAAGGAAGGATATTTGCAAATGTAAAGGGAAAAGTGGTTAAACTGGTTACACTCCTCCTTGGAAGGTTTAGCATAGATTTTAGGAAGTTACTTTAAAGATATGTAGTAAACGTTTGCTGCCTCAATTCAGGGTGAGGGAGTTTTAGCAAAAAGCAAGCCTCACTGTGGCCTATGTACAATGCAGGCCTGAATTCCCATGGGAGAACCTATTTGTGGGCGTGGGTCCTGTGTACTGGACTTCGCTTTCCACTGGGCTTTCCGAGTGGGAGCTGGGCCCACACCATGCAGAACGGTCTCCTATATTAAGCCATTGCAATTTTATATTTTACTTATTATAGCAGCTAGAGTTCCTCCAATATAATTACCTAAGCTAAATAGTATTTACCCTACTAGAATAAACACATATATTATAGACACACAAACATATACACAAACAAACAAAAATACACATACACATTTTGCTTTTGCTTTTTTATAATGCTAATGGGACTGTAAAATTCCACAATCCTTCTGGAGTACAATTGCACAGTATATATCAAAATGCTTAACTATATTCTTATGTATTTGTGCTTAATTATATACTTACCTTTGATCTATTTCTAGGAATTTATCCTGAGTAAACAATCAACACTGATGTGTGCAAAGATTGGTTCCGATGACATTCAGTGTGTCATTGTTTTATGTTAGAGCAAAATTGTAAGCAACACAAATATCTGATACTAGTGAATGATCTAAATAAATTTTGGTACTTTAGACAATATTTGAACATTCAAGATAATTAAAATAATATTTTATAAGATTATTTTATGACATAGGAAGGTAATAGTGGTACATTGTTAAGTGAAAACAAGTAACAACATAACATATGTAGTTTGGTCCCAATAATTTTTTTTTTAAATTATGTATCTGTGTGTATATGTGTTACCAAAAAAAAAAGTCTCTGAAAAGACTGAGTGGAAATACAGTAAAATACTACCAATATTTATATCTAGATAGTGGAACTAAAGGTGACTTTTAAGTTTTGCTTTAATTTCTGTATTTTCTAAATTTTCATCAATGAATATACACACACGTGTGTAGATTTTATATATATATATGAGTGAAGAGGGGGTAGTAATCCTCTTGCCGAATAGGCTTTCTCCCAGAGTGTAAAAGGAGGATACCAGGTATCTGGTTATGGCAGAGAAATGTAAGGAAGTAGATTCTTGGGAAATGAAAGGGGAGGGCACACCAAATAGAAACCACTCACAGTGAGTTGATTCTGAAGAGAACTGCAGAGGGCACTAAATGAACACTGAGTATTTTGCAGTATAATTTTAAAAAATTAACCTATCCGCATGGTACTCGTGCAGTGATACTAGCCTAATATCCACATGTTATGCCCATTATAACTCCTATTTAGCAACACTGAAAAAACCATGTCTGGGTCCAACAGACCACGGCAAATGCAAGTTTTGTTTCTAATGTCTGCTATTTCTTGCTTCTTTGTCCTTTTATCCTGGTTTTCCTTCATTTATAATATTAGCCACCAGAAATACAAAGTTCTCCTCTTTTAAGATTTAAACTCTACTAACCCTAGCTTCTTTCAAACTGGATATGTAGACTTGACAAAGTCTCTTTACCTCTTGAAACTGTTTCCCTTATTTAGTGAGAGAATTGGACCAGGGTCTTCTTCTACTTAAACATTTGGCCATTTTGTGGTAATGAGTTATCATATGAGACTGACCTTTTTTAAAGTTATATTTTATTGATTATGCTATTACAGTTATCCTGATTTTTTCCCTTTGACCCCCCTTCACCCAACATCCACCACTCCCTCAGGCAATCCCCCCATCATTTTTCATGTCCATGAGTCTTGAGTATAAGTTCTTTGGCTACTCCTATACTGTTCTTTACATCCCCATGGCTATTCTGTAGCTACCTATTTGTACTTCTTCATCCCCTCACCTCTTTGCCCATTCCCCAACATGCCCTTCCCATCTGGTAACCATCAAAACACTTGCTATACCCATGATGCCATCTCTGTTCTTCTTGTTTGCTTACTATGTTTTTTAGACTCAGTTGCTAATAGATTTGTATTTTTTTCCATTTTATTGTTCATAGTGTTGATCTTTATTTTCGTAAGTAAGTCCCTTTAACAGTTCATATAATAATAGTTTGGTGATGATGAACTCCTTTAGTTTTTTTCTTGTCTGGGGAGCTCTTTATGTGCCCTTCCATTCTAAATGATAGGTTTGCTGTATAGAGCAATCTTGGCTCTAGGTCCCTGCTTTTCATGACTTCGAATATTTCTTGCCAATCCCTTCTAGCCTGCAAAGTTACTTTTGAGAAATCAGCTGACAGTCTTATGAGAACTCACTGTAGGTAACTGACTGTTTTCCTCTTGCTGTTTTTAAGATTCTCTCTTTATCTTTAACCTTTGACAATTTAATTATGATGTGCCTTGGAGTGGGCTCCTTTGCATCCATCTTGTTTGGGACTCTCTGTGCTTCCTGGACTTGCATGTCTATTTCCTTCACCAAATTAAGGACATTTTCTTTCATTATTTTTTCAAATAGATTTCCAATTTCTTGCTCTTTCTCTTCTCCTTCTGGCACCCCTATTATGTGAACGTTGGAATGCTTGAAGTCATCCCAGAGGATGTTTATACTACCCTAATTTTTTTTTATTCTTTTTTCTTCTTGTAGTTCTAATTGGTTTATTGCTTTCTTATGTTCCAAATCATTGATTTGAGTCTTGGCTTCATCCACTCTACTGTTGTTTCCCTGTAAATTATTCTTTATTTCAATCAGTGTATCCTTTGTTTCTAACTGGATCATTTTTTATGCTGTTGAGGTCCTCACTATGTGCCTTGAGCATCCTTGTAACCAGTGTTTTGAACTCTGCATCTGACAGATTGCTTATCTCCACGTTGTCTATCTACTTTTCTGGAGTTTTGATATGTTCTTTCATTTGGGCCATGCTTCTTTGTTTCCTCATTTTGGCAACCTCCATGTGTTTGTTCCTGTATATTAAGTAGAGCTGCTTTGACTCCATGTCTTGGTAGTGTGGCCTAATGTAGTAGGTGTCCTGTAGGGTCCAGGACACAGCCTCCCTTATCACCCAAGCTGGGTACTCAAGGTGTGCCCTTTGTGTGGTCTGAATATACCCTCTTCTTGTAGTTGAGCCTTGGTTGGTGTTGGGAGAACAATGGGAGGGATTAATATAGGCCAGTCAGCTGCAAGGACTAGCCATGACTACTGATCACCAACCTCTGCCCTCCATGGAGTATCAACTGTGCAGGAATAGGGTGGTGGTGCTCCAACATGGTCTGTAGCTGTCCACTGGGTGCTATGACCCTGGCATTCTCAAGCAGTGAAGGCCAAGATCAGCCCCACCTATGTTTGGTCAGGGGCATGCTGCCTGAGCTATAAAGCCATTTGAGATAGCTGCTACTGGTGCTGGGCGTGGGGATTCCCAGGTGAACCCAAGCTGTGAATCTATGCTGGCTGCTGCTAGTGCTAGGCCTGGACTCACTGAGGCCAGCTGTTCCTTATCTGATATGATTTAGGAAGTTGTGAATAGCCAAGACCAACCCTTCATATGGAAAAGCAGCTTGAGTGGGCCCATAATTTTGGTGGGGCAGAGTATCTGGGGATCTCCAAGGCAGATCAAACACTGTTAGCCAGCTTGATGGAGTCTTAGATATGGCTCCAGCTTGCCAGCTCTTTGTGGGGAGGGTTTAGAAAAGGGACAGTGGCCTCTAGTCATCTTGATACCAGACACTTCAGTTCTCCCTGTATATGACTGGTACCTTCCAAGCTGCTACCTCAGTGCTGGAGCTCAGAGGGAGTTAGTCTGAGTAGGTGAGTCCATGTGTGGGTTCTTTAAGAGGAACTGCTTGGATCTCCAGAAGTTTCTTCCACTGACTCAATCCCTGCTGGTTTTTGCAACCAGTAGTTGTGGGGACTTATCTTCCTGGCATTGGAACCCTGGGCTGGAGTTCCTGGTATGGGGCCGGGACTCCTCATTCTCAAGATATCCCTGTGAATTTTTATCCGCCACATGTGGGTGAGAGGCCAGCCAGTTCTGCATCTGTGCCCCTCCTACCAGTCTGGATGGATGTGGTTTCTTTAACTCCATAGTTGTCACACTTCCATTAAATTTGATTTCTGATGGTTCTAAGTGATGGTTGTTGTACATTTTAGTTGTTATTTTGATGTGGTTGTGTGAAGAGGTGAGCCATGTCTGCCTATGCTGCCATCTTGACTGAAAGTTTGAGATTGACCTTGAAATTCATTCGAGGTCCCACTTCCTGAGTCTCTGTTTTCTGAGCTAAAAAATAACCAGTGCAAGACAAGGACTTCAAGAAAGAACATATGCTTAGGGACTTTTTTTCTTACTTTTTCTCTTCTTTTCATTCTCATTTTACAGAATCAAATTGAGAGGTAAAAATTTTACCAAAGGGCGTGCAATCAGTATTTCAGTTTTCTAAAATGTGAAAATTAGAATAGCACCTATCTCATGAGTTGTGAGGACTACGTGAGATAAGATATATAAGGATGATTGCATGTGGCAAACACTTGATAATGTTAGCTATTATTTTATTATTTTTATTGCTAATGAATGGATAACTAAAGCCAGCGTTTTTTTTCTTTCTTTCTTTTTCATGGGATTTGAACAAAGTAATACAGTGTAGAAAGAACAGTGCTGGCAGGGCTGTGGTGACATCGGAAAGAATAGCAGTATGGCTCAAGAACAGTCTTTGAGACCATAAAATGTTGTGTTTGGGACAGTAATCTGACCAATAGGTTCTGATGTCAAGAATATTAATGAGAATAGTCACGATGACTCTAATGCTATAGGCAGGTGCTACCTATACCCACTTAGTAACCTACCTTTTTTTTAAAGATCTGAACACATTTTGAATGACAGTAAATGGTACTGATACCCAATATTGTTTCGATATTGCAAAACATCTTTTGTGGCTGGGGAGAGACTTCCCTTTCTTGGGCAACCCTATTCTTAGCAACAGCAAAGTGCCCAGCTGGGACCTTGTCTCTGATATACAAACTAACCAATTCAGAGCCATGTTTCCTCTATCAGGCCTGTGCACCCAGGAGGCAATATTTCTCTACTTAATCACCCAGGGCCAGGTGCTAGATAATTGGAGATTACTCTTACAGCTTAGACCATACCAAATTTATATTACCCAGTCCTAAACTATTTACCCTGCCTTGACTTGCCTTTCCCTTTAAAGCCCTAACATAGGTCATGGTCTAAACCTTCCCCTTGTTCCTGTCTTCTGCTTTCTGACCAACTGGTGGATTTTCCATGTGGCCCTACATGACATGCTATGCTTACTGTCTCTACGACTTGTATGATAAACTTAGGGTGTGTTTTTTTGTTAGTTTGGTTTTGTTTTTCCTGAACCTCTCTTCTTTCTTTTCTCTTGGACACATTTGACTGACCATCTCATCAAACATCGCCCCCTCAAACATCACCCCCTCAAAAAATAATGGATGCCTTTGGCCCTTTATATAGAGGACAAACTCTCTAAAATGGCAGACAAAGACCTTAATTAAACCTTTGACATTTTTTACCCTAAAAGGTCATTCCTTACAGCCACCTTCCCAACAACTTGAAAGAAATTGCAATATCCTAAATACAAATGCCATTCTTTTAGGTTTATTGTTCTCCTTGCCCTACACCCCAGCTCAAACTCAGGAAATTTTAATTTTTTTCTCTACTAAGCCCTTGGACACTATTTATTCTTTCTTCTTTCTTTGCCTTTCCTCCATTTGCTTCTGCTTCTGTTTCTGTAAAGACCTATATTACAGCCTTAGTGATATCATATTACAATTCCATTTACCATGTGGAGGTTAGGAAATGCATTTTTGTGTATCAGGGCCTAGCAGACAAGTCTTCGTTGAATGTTTGTAGATCTAAGGGATAGTCTGCACTTGAGCTATAAAGGCCTTTAGTGTGTA
This sequence comes from Micronycteris hirsuta, assembly GCA_004026765.1. Classification (NCBI taxonomy): domain Eukaryota; kingdom Metazoa; phylum Chordata; class Mammalia; order Chiroptera; family Phyllostomidae; genus Micronycteris; species Micronycteris hirsuta. The sequence goes on along the minus strand of PVJI01020580.1, from coordinate 16,812 downwards.
GCCCAAGTAAGGATATTATGATCTCATCTTTTCATTGAGCAAGTGCCTATTATGAGCCAGTTAAAGTCCTAGGTCTTGAAACTAAAGCGGTGGAAAGTAAACCAAAAGAGATGAGAATCTTTAATTGTATGATGCTTAGATAGGAGTGAGGGAAGAAAAACAATAAGTAAAATATGTAGTCAAATGGTGATATTTGGTGTGGAAAGGTATAAAGCAGGAAAGACAGGATTTTAGAAGAGAGTTGTAACTTTAAATAAGTGTTCAAGTTATATTAACACATAAATATCAGTTAATAATGTCAAACACTAGAAACTGAAATATTTCATTTTTCTCTGCAGAAAGTCTATTTAGAAAAAATATTTCTGAAAAATATTTCAGAAACATTTCCATAAGAACTTAAAATATGTTTCCAAGGTACAATCTAGTAAAATTTAAAAAAAAATTAGTACTACCATAAAAACTAAAGAAGTTCTCAGGATATAATACACAAATATTAAAGAAACAATATGAGGTGACATTAATAAAAATGATGGTGTGTTGATTTCTGAAAAATCTCTCTTCCTTACAAGCAAACAAAATAGATTTTAAGATAAACCTTGTGATAGAGATAAATAGGGACATTTTATAGTGATAAAAGTGTCAATCAAGAAGATATAACAACTATGACCATATACACATCTAGAAACACAGACCAAACATTTATGAAGTAAAAGGGACAAAACTGAAAGAACAAATAAACAATGTAAAAATAATAATTGGATACTTCAATGCCCTAATATCCATAAAGCATAAAACAATGAGACAGAAGCTCAATAAGAGATAGAAGACTTGAAAAACACTGTAAAGCAGCTAGCCTTAACAGACATCTACAGAACACTCCACACAGCAACAGCAGCACATACATTCTTCGTAAGTGCACAAAGAACGTTCTTCAAGATAAGTCATATATAGATCACTAAATAAGTCTCCATCAATTTAAAAGGATTGAAACTACACAAAGTATATTCTTTAACAGCATGGATAAAATTAAAAGTCAAAAATATAAGAAAATTTAGAAAATTCACAAATTGATGAATATTTAAAAAACAAACTCAAATTACCAATGAATCAACTCACAAGAGATTTTAGAAAATATGTTGACATAGATAGCCATAAAAATACAACATACCAAAATGTATGAGATATAGCAAAAGCAATGCTCAGTGGGAAATTTATAATTATAAATGCTTACATTAAAAAAGAAAAAAAGATCTCAAAAATCCTGTCATTCTACCTTAAGAAACTGGAGGTTGGAGATAGCAGGGTGTGGTAATCAAACTAAAACTCAAGCAAACACAAGTTAAGCAGTAATAAAGATGGCAGGAAAAAAAATGAAATAGAATGGAAAAACAATGGAGAATATCAACAAATTGAAACATTGGTTATTTGAATCAGACAAGTAAAGGGACAAACCTTTAGCTAGACAGAACAAGAAAAAAATAAGATTCAAATTATTCAAATCCAGAATAAAAAAGAGGACATTACAACTGACATTACTGAAATAAACAAAATACTGTGAACAATTGTATACCAATAAAATAGAAAACCTAGATAAAATGATTAAATTCCTAAAAAGACACCGATACTGAAACTGATTTAAAGAGAAATAGAAAATGAAACACACCTATTACAAATAAAGAGGTTGGGGTTGGTAATCAAAAAAACCTATCAACAAAAATTATTCTTTCATGTGTAGATATCTGGTGGTCCCAGGACATTATTTATTGTGTTTGCTTTTCTGTGGATTATTTAGTGAAGTGTATGCCTCTCTGTTCATCAAGGGCCATAAATTCTCTTTGAGTCTCCTGAAAGCATGTAGAGTAGTGTGTTTGTTTGCTTTTTATAATCTAGAAGGTCATAATACTAACTTAGAGGAGCATAAGCAGTACTTTCAAAAAAATGAAATTACATAGAAAAATATCAGATGGCTCAACTGTAGTTGCCTTTAGGTGTTTGCCTTTCTTAAGAATGCATTTGTTGGGTAAAGGTAGCAGGGGTTCCAGATATCACAAGTATGGGGTTACCTCATATGCTAAATTTAGAGCAGTTAAACACTTTGTGCCTCTCTAACAGCAAGATTCAACTGGCCTTTTGCCTTTAGCATTTTCAGGTGATCAGAAAGATTAGAAAATGCTGACTCCCAACACGGACATTGTCTCTCCTCTGGCTGCTTAACAAGTGTAATTCCAGTTCCAGATAGGCATCCTGAGTCACAGACTTGGCTTCTTGGATTTGTCTCCAAAAACAGTGAGCTACCTGATGAGCAGCCTTTAAATTAGTGAAGGAACAATGTGAAATCATGAAGGGGTGTCCAAGCTTTTGGTGTCTCTGGGCCACATTGGAAGAAGAGTTGTCTTGGGCTGCACATTAATTGCAGAAACAATGACGAAAACTGATGAGCAAAAAAAAGGTTTTACGTAAATTTATGATTTTGTGTTGGGCTGCACTCGTAGCCATTCTGGGACGCATGTGGCCCAAGGACCATGGGTTGGACACCCCTGAAAATACTTAGGTACAAACATAAGTACAGAAGGCCTTAGGAAAATTATTTTTTAAATATATTACAATCTATTTAGCAAGTAACATTTGGTACAACATAAAATGCAGTAGTTACTAAGTCTATAGTATACAAGCTTTAATATTTTAGTTAAGAAATATGCTAATGTGCAATCTATGACATCAGATTTAGACTGTTTAAGTGTACCATATGTCAGTATTTCATCATCTAAATCTATAAGAACTTTGAGTCGGAATTTTCAGAAGGTGAAACAAAACATAAGTCACTATCCAAAGCTTTAATTAGAGTGGGAAAGACTTAAACCGTTTAGGGACTTGTCCAAAGTTACACAATTTGCCAGTTGAAAGCAAAGCTGAAAGTAGAACCCAGACACCTCCATCAGTACTCCTTCTACATCGTTACTATCTACCTTTCCTTAAGTTCATCTGAAAGTACTTTAATGAGGTCTGTTATTGAATCATAGCCATTTGTTGAAAATATACTTAATTTCCTGTGTGTTAGGCAAAGACTTCTATGACAAAGTCCCTGCCTTCATGAAGCTCACTTTTTAAAAAAAAGCTTTTATTTATTTATTTTTAGAGAGAGAGAAAAGAAGGAGAAAGAAAGGGAGAGAAACATCAACATGTGGTCGCCACTTGCATACCCCTATCTGGGGACATGGCTTGCAACCCAGGCATGTGCCCTGACTGGGAATTGAACCAGTAACCTTTGGATTCTCAGAGCCACACCAGCCAGGGCAGCTCACTTTTAACTGAATGAATTAATAATGAAGGTTCTGTAAAGATTATTATAGTAATGGAGCTGGAATTCAGTTCTTTGGTTAATAGGAATTTATGAAATGGTTATACCTTTCTGAAAATAGATAAATGGAGTATAAGAGTCCCAATTCCAGCTCAACTCATTTTCCTCCCTTCTGGGTGTTTAACTATAGGCAAAGATTGGAAAATGTTGAAAAGAATTAGTTTCTTCCCTGCCCTAGGGCCAGTCTATCTCCCTTAATCAAAAGATTTAGGTAAGGAAAACACATAGTAGGCCATGAAATGCCTCAGATAAATTGGAACCAAATTGCCTCTCTTCAAGATGAGTAGATTTACCTTAAAAAAAATCCTAAAGAAAAACTTTTGCAGATGAAAAAGCTACTTGTTTTCATTTTACAATCAACAACATCAACCACTTCTAGAAAGAGAGAAAATAATGATTAGAGACGCTGTTGTTTAAAGTGGTAAGTAGTGCCTTTTAGAAAAAGACTGAGCAATTTCAATTCACGTGGAAGAGTTAAAAGAAACATTAAAAGAAAGAAGGAAAGACAAGGAAAGAAACAAGAAAGGTTAACCAGCTTCTTCAGTATTGAAAAATTCCAGAGCAAAAGTGGTTTACTCTCTCCCATTACCACCTCAACGGAGTGGGGCTGCCTTCCTAAAAGGCAGATGAGTGACCTAGGAACCCAGAAGCAGGTCAAAACTTCAAGTTGGAAGACCATGACATAGAAGCAGAGACATACCTACTTTTTGACAGTGCTAAAATAACGGGGAAGTGTGGTAAATATTTTGTACTGAATTGGCTAGCAAAAATCTTGGAACTAAGAGAGAAAGAAATCTTTATTTCAGCTCTAAATCCAAAGATATTTCCTTAGACATGAGTTACTTAAATTTGCCAAGATTGACATTTTTTATTTACAAAATAGAAATGATTAAAATAATATCCTTCTTGTAGATAATGAAGTAATACACATCGTTGAGTACCCAGGTAATCTGCACAGTACTTGGCACAGGATTAAGTAATCAATCACTTTAATCATTAGCAATTACATCAGCAACATAATAAAACAGAGTAGAGGTGTTGGATCATCCAAGCCACTGGAGAGCCATGCTAGGGAATAGCTCCTGAAACCTTCACATAATTCAAAACATGCATAATACATCCAGACAGATTTCCCCCTTAAGAATAAATGTAATGCAAGAAATAACAGTCTCAGTGAACATAAACCTAGCCCACTGTAATGCATTCCTTATATCGAACTTACTTATTAATGCACAATACGTAATTTTTAGTGTGGGAAACTCACAATGTTTCAGTGTATGTATATAAAGTGGGACTTTAATAATATTTTTCATTCTCACTCTTTGAATTTTTCTAATTCAAATTAGTGTAAAATATAACTTCATTGTTTATCCAAAGGGCATTCAATATCAGAGAGAAACTATTATAAAAGATGAGGCACAGGGGAGTGTAACATAGGATTTTAAAAGGGATGGGCAAGCCCTGACTGATGTGCTCAGTTGGTTGGGCACTGTCCTGCAAAATGAAAGGTCCCCAGTTTGATTCCTGTGATTCCCAGTCAGGGCACATGCCCGGGCTGTGGGCTGGTTCCCTGTTGGATCCTAAAACCCTCACTTAATGCAAAAGTTTTGTAATTCTAGACAGATTATTTCTCCAGAAATCCATATAATGTAAGTGAAATAGCATTCACAGAATACATAAGCTTATAACCTTATAGAGCATTTGGTAGAGGAAAAATGTTTAATTTTTTTAAATAAACTTTATCTGGAAATATAATTCTCTAAATTTTATAAAGATAATACAGAGATGTTCGTGTAATGTTCGTGTACCCCTCACCCAGTTTCCCCCACTGCTAGCGTCTAACATTAGAATGGGACACTTTCCAATACTAAGAAGCCAACATGGGCACTATTAACTGAACTCAAGACTTTATTCAAATTTCACTAATTTTTCTATAATGCTTCTTTTTTGGTTCCAGAATCCAATTCAATGAATTTATTTTCAGTTTTGGAAGGATTCAAATTATTGAAAATTTGTATAAACTAATATCATTTTTAAATCATGCTGTCTCAAATTTGAAAAATTTAAATTGATATGAAATAAAACTGCACTGTTTATCCAAAGACTTTCCAAACACAAAAATGCAAAAGAATTAACCTACTGCAGTGGTCTAAGCCAATGTTGTTCAAATTGAAATGGTGAGGAGATTGAAGGAAGTATATTTTGTACTGGGTTTAAGCTGAAGATTTTATTTGAAAAAAAATTACTAGTAAGAAAATCCAGGGGAAATATTAGAATAACAAGGAATACTGAAAATAAACAAATAAGCCAAAACTGGATATGATTATTTTATAAGAAACACTCAGAAAATTGCCTAGTCAGACACCAGTTTTGGTATAAGTAGTCTAAACTTTTTCTGCAAAAAACATACAAGCAAACTATGTAGTCACATATATTGCAAAATATTCCCCATTTCCCGTTACTATATTAAAATATAAAAAGCTCTTATAGGTCCTGTCTGGGTAGCTTAGTTGGTTGGAGCATCATCTGGATACGTCAATATTGCAGGCTTGATCTCCAATCAGAGCACATACTGGAATCTCTCTCTCCTTCTCTCTCTGCCTCTCTCTCTCACCTTCTTTTTCTCTCTGCCTTTTCATCTCTAAAAATCATTTTTTTGAAAAGCTCTTATAAATTGATACAAAAATGGGAAGAGGTCATAGCCAATTTATGGCCAATAAACACAGGAAAAAATGTTTAAACTCATTTTCAAAGAATATAAATTAAACTGCAATATACCTTTTTTTTTTTTAACTTATCAATCCAGGGATGATAATGCATAGTGTGGGCTAATGTGGAAAGAACAAGACACTCTTACACATTGCTAATGGGAGTAAAACTTGAAACAACCTTTTTTATGACAACTTGGCAATATAAGTATGCTACCTATTGCTGAATACTAAACCATTCCAAAATGGCATGGCTAAAATCCACAACAATGCATTATTACCCCTCACATTTCTGTGAGTTGATTAGGTGGTCTTATGCTTCGTGTGATTAGTTGGTTGGCGCCACTCCTGCAGTTGCACTCAGTTGGGAGCTCAGCCAGAGATGGAATGTCCAAGGTTTTCTTTCTCCTCTATGTGGCCTTTCATCACTCAGGAACCTAGCCCAAGGATCCTTTGTATCAGCTGGATTCCGAGAAAGTAAAAATGGAAGCTGACAGACCACTCAAAGATTAGATCTAGAAGCAGTGGTATGAGGGGCCCATTTATAAAGGCTAATAAGGACCAATTACATATATCTCTTCCCAACTCCATGATCAGTGATGTAACATTGGTAGCTTGAAATCAGCCATGGTGGAAGTATTTACACCATAGAAATCGGCAAATTCTACAAATCAGGGCTTTAAAATATTTTTTTCAAAGTGCTGACTTTTGAGAACATTATTTCCTGAAAATCACACAGCTTCACATCCACCACATTCTGTTTATCCAAGCAAGTCACAGGTCAGCCCAGAGTCCCTGTGGGAGGGGAAACAAACTTCACCTCTTCATTAGAGGAGTGGCATAGAATTTGTGGCCATATTTAATTCACCATAGTCTGCCCTGTTGACCACGAATTATTTATATTCTTTCCACATATTAAAAAAAAAAATCTCTCACCACTTACCAAGATATCTCAAAGCCTCATCCATGAAAGCATCAGTCTCGAAGTTCAGTGTTCATGATCTGCATCACGTCCTATGTGGATGCGGCTCCTCTGGACCTGGAGAGCTATGAACTGTTTGCTGCCCCTCCCCAACTTCCCTCAACTCTTCCTCCCTTACCAGGCACACAATTAGGAGAAAAGGAAAAGAAGGCCACAATCGACAGTCCCATTTAACAATAGGGAAAACAGGTCTATGGCAATTCTGAAAGCTACCTGGATATATGTTGTCAGCTCTTCTACTCCCAGGACTGGGAGCCCAGCTAGGATTGAACATCCAGAATTGGATATCATCCAGTTGGACTTCTCATCCTTCTGGGCTTCTCTAAGTGACCTCTATTCACTCAGGGATCTAGTCCAAAGTTCCTTACAGCATGGTAGGTGGCTTCCAGAGGGCCAAAGTAGAAACTGCCAGGTCTCTTGTAGGCTAGGCCTGGAACTGGTATAGTGCCATCATGCCAGATTTAGCAAATAAAAATTCAGGGTGCCCAGTTAAATTTGAATGTCAGATAAATAACAAATAATTTTTCAGTATAAGTAAATTCAATTTTTTATTTTATTTGACATTTTAACTTTACTGGGCATCCTGTATTCTATCTGAAAATCTTACTTTCACCACATTCTAAAGGTCAAAGCAAGTCATTCAAGGATAAGGGAAGGAGACCACACCTTTTGATGGATGAGTGGCTTGCTTCTACAGGGAGGAAATAAATAATGGCAGCTATTCTGCAGACTACTACACTATAACAAAAGCCCTGATAATGTGCATCTCACAATAAAATCAATGATTCGATTTCTAGGAATTTATCTAAGCACAGGATTAAAAACATGCCAGCGATGTAGCTACATAAGTGTTTATGGTAGAATTTCATATGACAGTGAAAACTAGCAAACAGTCTAGATGCACAAAGATTGGAAAGAAATAAATTTATCATGCTCCTAATATGTGTGAGATACTTGTTGAGTCCTGAGCATATACTGAACGTCAGTGATCTGGCCTCAGTAATCTTAGAAACTAAAGGGGCAAGATTAACATTAAATAGATAATCATACATTTGACTAATTTACTATAAGTGTGCTAATTACTACAAAGGATAACTACTGGGTGCTATGGAATCACCAAGGGGCCTAATCTACTAGAGGTCAGTTTAGGAGAAGAGGAAGGAGATAAAGGGAAAAGATTAGAGAAGAGAGTATTGGGCAGAGTGAACAGCCAAAGGATTCTAAATGTATATTTATTTATTTATTTATTTATTTATTTATATGAAAAGGTGATCACGATAAAAAGTTATGTATGTGATGCTCATTAGACATCCAAATAGAGATGCCAGAATTATATTTAGATACACAAGTTGGGATCCTCTAGGAGGTTAGATCTAGATACATACATGTGAGAGTTACCAGCCTATAGTGAATAGGCATGATACAAGCAGAAAATAGGGGAGTAAGTTATCAAAGAAGAAAAGAGAGAATTTCAAGTAGAGTGATCACTTGGGGAAAATCACATTGAGATGTTGACTAAGATGAAGGCAAAGAGTAACCAGCCATTGCATTTGGTGATGTGGAGGTCATTGCTGAATCTTTTAGGAGAAGTTTCAGATATAGTGGTGAGGAGAGAGGTCTAATTGAAATGAATTGAGGAAATAAAATAGGTGATGTAGTGGGGAAAGCCATTCATTTGAGAAGTTTTGCTGTGAGGGAGCAGGAGATGGGCCAGTAGCTGGACAGAAATGGAAGGTCAAGAGCAGGTTTGTTGGATAATGGAAACAATCCCCTAGATAGAGAGAGGGAAATCAATAATGCAGAAAGGAAGCATCTATTTATAGAATTAAAGTCCTTGAGAAGGTGAAAGAGGATGAAAACCAGAGCGAAAGTGTAGGGTTGACAAAGTTAGGAGCAGGGACAATTTCTCCTATAGTAGCAGATTGCAAGGCAAGGTCCTGATTCGAGAGGCTGCAGAGATACAGTGGAAGGAAGAAGAAAGAGTACCTGTTTGCTTCTATTTCTCGTGAAGCATGAGTCAAGGTCATCAGTCAGAAGGAGAGAGAGAAAGAGGGAGATTAGACATATTCTCCAAGTATACTTTACATGTTGATCATGATAATTTGAAAATTATGCATGTGTAGACTCTCACTTACCCAATTAATTCTGAAGTTTCTCAATATTCCAAATAAGAAAAAGAACAAAGGGAAAGTCATTATAAGTATCAAGAAAAATAGTGCACAATCAAGATGAATTTATTGAAGAATTTTATTTAAAAATCTTAGAGGAACTTAATAATCTTGATTCAAAATTTATCGGTGTCATTTCAGCAATCAAGAAAATTCCTAAAGTGATAGAAAGAAGTATCCATTAAAGTATTGTTCAGAGTCACACATCTTAGTCAGAATTGAGAACTAATGATGTCTGCTTTAGTGACTTAACCCATGCATTTTTGCCTATTTCCATATTACAGAGACTAAGTAATTGGATAATGCATTTGTCATGACCACAGCAGACTGGACATAAATACACTGTTGTGAGATAAAGTCAATGTGATAAAATGAAATACACTTCTATAAATTGTATAAACTACCTAAATTGATAAACAGAGTTGATACTCCTGGGAGTGTTTTTTCAGAAGCTATTAGAAAAAATGAAATCTGAGAAGAGCTCTTGGTTCATCAGTGCTCTATATTTAGAATCTTCAAATAATCATAGATACCAGCACTTTGTCATCAAGAGAGAAATAAAATGGGGTTACCACCTCTTGTCACTGCTTATTTTCTTTTTTGTTGCACACACCAGAGGTTTCTGTGGTATGACAGATCCTATTCTAAGGCTTAAAAACAGATGTTACAGTTTTAAGATGGAGTTTTAAATATATTATGATAATTAAAAAAGTGTTCAGAGTAGTATGTTCAAAATGTAGTGCAAACTTTTAAAAGAGCAAACATTTATTGAGTACTTATGTACCAAACATTGTTCTCTGTACCTAGTATATGCATTACTTTACATAATCCTCAAAACTCCTAAAACACCTTTATGGAGTAAATTCTATTATTATCTACATTTTGCAAAAGGGAAACTGGTTTGTCAAATTCTACATAATAAAAACAGACTTATAAATATTGCATACTTGTTTGGTGCTAAATATATTACTATGCTCAGAGACTTTGTGTGGCAAATATGAATGAGGTTCCTAACTCACAGCCTCCTGAAGGAGATAGAAGGACAAACAGATGATCAGCATGTTGATGCAGCATGGTTTGTGAGAAGATGAATATTTAGGTCTGCTTGGAGAGTCTAAAAAGTTATGTGAAGGACATGATATCTGAGCAGCATTTGGGAGAAAGGCAGAGGAAACAGGTGCAAAAGTATACAGCTGGAACAAGGTTCTGACTGCACAGTAAACTGAGAGTTCATTGTAGCTTAAGTAGGAAGAACAAGTTAGGAAGTGGTGGGAAATAAGGCTGGAGAAACAGGTGAGAGGCAGATTGTGGGAATCTTATATGAAGCTGAAGAGTTTAGAATGGATTCTTTAGCCACCATACAGTATCAGAGACATACACACCAGCAACGTGGTCAACTTTGATTTTCAAGAACATAACTTGGGCACTAGCTTGCTTATTGGAGGCAAGGGACTAGAAACCTGGAGAAATCTCGAGGAAGGTACAAAAGGAGGTATGAAAAAAATGAGAGCCACAAATAAGGTATTATTAAAGGAAGAAGCCACATTTATGATGTGCTTCTGAGCAAAGATATAAAACTTTAAAATTTAATTAGCTAAAATAAGAATAGGTCACAACATATCTGTATCTATGGATTAATGCTGTCAATTCCCACATGGTACCACAGGAAGGTGTTTAGCTAACTAAACAACTACATCATGACTGCCACCAGCTGCTAGCAATCCTAAGATGCTACCCCAATATAAGATGCATTCTGATTTCAGTCTGTTAAAATGTGAAGGAAAAATGTGTGTTTAGAATAAAATAAATCCAACCATTTCTCTCTATTTCCAGTCCCACCACCCTGGTCCAAACCAACATCATCTGTTCCCTACATAATTTTAGTGACCTCCTAACACATCTCCCTGCTTCTGCCTTTAACATCTCCTACTCTCTTTTCCTAAATCTGTTTGTTTTCAAGAGGGTAGCTAGGATCAAATCATGTTGAAAATACCCATGACTTCTCATCTTATTAAAGAAAAAGCTCGCTTTCTTACAGAGGCTACAAGACCCTCAGGATGGGGACCCTCAGTAGCTCTCCATCCCATGACCCCGTGCCCTGCTCCTTTCCCTTTGCTCATTCCAATCAGGAAAATGGGCCTCCTTCAACATGTAGTTTGCTGCTTCAGGTCGTTTGTAATTCCTGTTCCCTCTGCAGAATCTGCTCTTCTCCTGGATATCTGCAAGGATCAATTCCTAGCCTTTTACCAAGTGCCACCTTTTCAATGAGGACCTCTTTGCCTTCCCTTGCCTCCTTTGTCTAAAATTCCTATTCTATGCCCACCCCCAAACTCTCATTCACTTCCTAAATGCCCCCTACTTTATTTGTTTATTTATGTAGTTAGTTTGTATTTACCGCTATCTAATATAGCATGTATTTTGTGTGCTTATCCTATTTATCGTCCAGTGCAATGATTTTCAAACTCCTTTTATATCCTGGCACACATAAACTAATTACTAAACTTCTGCAGCACACCAAAAAATACATTATATTTTTTGTGATATGACAAAAAAGTAAGTATAATTTTGATTTATTTACACTGGATAGCTATTGTTGTGTTGTCTACTGTCATTTTTGTATTTGACAGTCTGAGGGAAAAGAGGTCAGTATCCCTGACTAAACAGTCAGTATTTATTGCATGTTTTAAAAATTCTTGTGGCACACCACTGTGCCTTCCATGGCACATGAGTTGAAAATCGCTGGTTTAGAATATTAGTGAGTTGTCTAGCCCTTGGTTAAAAGCCTGTGTGAGATTTTCAGGCTTGACCATAGGTGATTACAAAGGTTTTACCTTGAGGACCTCCGGAAGAAAGCTGCCTTCCCCACACCAGGCTCAGTTAACAGCCAGGGCATCACAGTCTCAGAAGGGAGGTGCAGACCGACTGGGGCCAATCACGCTCTTTCTTACGTTTACACTCCAAGCCCCGGGGGGCTTCATTCCCCGGTCTCGTAATCTGAGGTCTCTCGGGCAGCAGTTTTCTTCAGGTGCCTCTACTGGGACCTTATGAAGAGGAGGTAAAAGAAAACCTCGAAGTCGAAGTCCCTTTTCCCCACTCTGACTCAGTAGCCAGTACTTTTCCACTTCTAACCCTTCCCACCTCCATACCTCCACCCCAGAGTTCATAAAACTGCTGAAGACTGTGACGTCTGCACTGATCCGCCGCCTCCTCACTGGCATGCCACTCACGCGGTAATGTAAAAGGAGGGCGTCTGTACTTCCGTTGTAGACTCTTGCTTGTACCCTCACAGTAAATGATGGAAGAATTAACTAGGATTTTTGGCTTTATTTCTTTAAAACGCTGCTCTGACCTCTTTCTCTCCTAGCTCAGCTAAGCTCCTGACAGTTCGCTTTACAAGGGCAAGAGTTTGGCTTCTGATTTTGTTTGTTGTTCACAGACTGCTTTTTGGAGCAGTTTCAGTTTCACACGTGTAGCTTCCTCCATTACCAACATTCCCTATCAGTGGTATATGTCACTCAGAGTCCATAGTTTACCGTAGGGTTCACTCTTGATGTTATACATTCTAAGCATTTGGACAAATATATAATGACCTATATTTATTATTATAGCAACAAGCAGAGTAGATTCACTGTCCTAAAAAGTCCTCTACACCTGCCTATTCATCCCTTCCTCCTAACCTCTGGCAACAAGCAATCTTGTCACTGTTGCCATACTTTTGCCTTTTCTAAAATGTCATATAATTGGAATCATACACTATGAAGCCTCTTCAGATTGGCTTCTTTCACTTAGTAATGCATTAAAATTTCCTCCATGTTTTTTTATGACTTGATTCCTTATTTCCTTTTAGCACTTAATAACATCCTATCGATGGTATGTACCACAGTTATACCTACTCATTCACCTTGGACACCTTGGTTGCTCCAAGTTTTAGTAATTATGAATAAAGCTGCTGTAAATACCTGAGTGCAGGTTTTTGTGTAGACATAAAGTTTTAACTCCTTTGAATAAATGCCAGGGAGCTTGATTTCTGTATCAAATGATAAGTATGCTTAATTTTACAAGAAACTACCAAACTGTCTTCTAAGGTGACAGTGCCAGAGATCAATGAGAGTTCCTGTTGCTCCACATGCTTGTCAGCACCTAGTGTTGTCAGTATTCTGAATTTTGAGCATGCTATTCTGAATTTTGACCATTCTAATAGGTATGTAGTGGTATCTCATTTCTATTTTAATTTGCATTTCCCTGATAGCATTTTCATATGCTTCTTTGCCATGTGTGTGTCTTCTTTGTTGAGGTGTCTGTTAAGGTCTTTGGCTCATTTTTTTATGAGATTGTTTGTTTTCTAATTGTTGAGTCTATTAATTCTTGCATATTTTGGATAACAGTCCTTTATCATATGTAGTTTTTTCAAATATTTTCTCCCAGTCTGTGGCTTGCCTTTTCATTCTCTTGACAGTGTCTTTTAGAATTTAAAAATTGTAATAAAGTCCACTTATCAGGTTATTTCTTTCTTCGGTCATGCCTTTGGTGTTGTATCAAAGTGTCATCAACAAACCCCAAATCGTCTAGATTTTCTCTGATGTTACCTTCTAGAGTTTTATAGTTTTGCCTTTTGCATTTAGATATGTGGTCCATTTTGAGTTAATTTTTGCGAAGTTCTTAAGGTCTGTGTCTCAATTCAATTTTTGTATGTTCATGTCCATTTGTTGAAAAGACTATCTTCTATTGCCTTTGCTGCTTTGTCAAAGATCCGTTAACTATATTTTTATGGATATATTTCTGGTTCCTCACTTGATTCCATTAATCTGTTTGTTCTTTCACCAATATCACACTGTCTTGATTACTGTAAATCTTGAAGTCAAGTAATATTCACCCTCCAATTTTATTCTTCTACTTCAGTATTGTGTTAGCTCTTCTGTCTTTTGCCTCTCCATATAAACTTTAGAATCATTTTACCAATATCTATAAAATAACTTACTGGTGTTTTATTGGGACCGCATTGAACCTATAGATCAAATTGGAGAGAACTGAAATCTTGACAATATTGCATCTTTATGAAATATTTCTCCATTTATTTAGTTTTTTTATTTCATTTGTCAGAGTTTGTAATTTTTTCCACATAGATCTTATCTATATTTTGTTAGATTTATATGTATTTCAAAATGGGAGGTGCTAATTGAACAACAATAAAGTAATTTAAAAAAAATATTTAAACATTAAAAAAAAAAAAGAATAAAAACCTTTAGTTAAAAAAAAAAAAAAAACCAAAATGGGAGGTGCTAATGTAAATGTGTTTTTAATTTCAAATTCCATTTGGTCATTGCTGGTATATAGGAATGTGATTGACTTTTGTATATTAAACTTGAATCCTATGACCTTGTTATAACTGCTTATTAGTTCCAGAAGATTTTTTCCAATTCTTTTGTATTGCCTATATAGTCAATTATGTTGTCTGTGAACAAAGACAGTTTTAGTTTTTCCTTCCCAGTCTGTATACTTCTTATTTCCTTTTCTTGTCTCATTGCATTAACTAGAACTTACAGTATGATTTTGAAAATCAGTGGTGAGAGAAAATAGCCTTGCCTTGTTCGCAATCTTAGAAAGTTTCTAGTTTCTCATTATTAAGTACGATGTTAGCTGTACATTTTTAAATTTATGTTCTTTATCAAGTTCAGGAAGTTTCCCTCTATGCACATATTGTTGAGAAGTTTTATTATGAATGGGTATTAGATTTTTTCAAATGCTTTTATTGCTTCTAATGATAATGATCATGTGATTTTTCTTCTTTAGTCTATTGATGTGGTAGATTACATTAATTAATTTTTGAATGTCGAACCATCCTCAAGAAAGCACATAATCTTGTTAACTATCCTGTAATTCAATCCCTGCCCTGATTTTTCCCACCTCCATGTAATCATCCTTATGTCCCCTCCTTAATTTCAAATGCATAAGAAAAATTGCAAAACTGTTATTCTCCTAAGCATTTGTGATCTTGCTCCCTGGCGTATGTTATCAGTTTGGCACAAATAAATTCTTATAAAAATTCCCTACAAGTTTGGATGTTTCTTACCTCAACAAGGTTTTGAAATATCAACAGAAATATAGAAAGCAAACTAGAGAAGTATTCCTTAAAAAACTAGGGACAGTTGGAATTTTGTAAGTTTTCAACCAATTGTTAGCATTGTTATTACAGTTGAAGAGATATATGTATTCAGCTTCTACTCTTGCATTCTTTGTGGATGAGGAGGAAACAAATACAGATGAACTGAAAAGCCAGGCATTTCTTCCAAGAGGTTGTTGAGCTGCCCCAAGGCTCTGGCTGCCTTGGTTCAGAGGAATTCAGCCTCAGGGGAAATTCTTAGAGGATTTTTATCTGCTAACCTGCAAACCGCTACAAATTGAAGGATTCCTTGATTGGTATGTCCCAAACAAAGCCTTTGTCAACTGTTGATGAGTCAATCCCAGAAGTCTTCTCCTTTAAAAAAATAGAAATAAAGTAGCTTCTTCCTACTCTACTTTTTTTCTGATCTAGAACAGAAAGATGAGGGATTATCTGACAAGAACTCGACTAATCTGCTATATGGTTGGGTGACAGTATCAACAATGGACACACTTTCTCTGTATCCTTTTTTCTCCCTTGAAATGTGCCCAAGGACTTCTGTGCCATTTCTAGGCACCCTAAACTTTTCCCCAATAGGACTCATTCACTACTCAATCATCCAGGACTCTTTTTTTAACTTCCTCACTACACAGCCAAACTTTTTTGCTTAGTATTCTATAATGCTTTCTAACTAAACTGACAAACTAAATCACAGGAACTGATGGACAAGAATGGCTTAAAGTATTGCCTCTCCCAGATAACACAGTTGTCCCCTTTCCTACCAGCTTTAAGTGTAACCAACTAAGGTTGCAATGATCATCCTCTCCTATGGGAGATAAAAGGCCTCTCTTGCTTTCTAATGTCCATCTCACAGCTGACCTCATCAACTCTTTCTTGCTGACTTGTCACTGGCAGAATAATTGTATTGCATGCCTGAAGAGACCAATGAGTGAGGGGTCAAGGCCCAGACTTATTGGCATCCTACCAGTTCTACAGGGACTCTAAATCTAACCCGTCACAAAAGTTGAGTGGAATTGCTGGGTGAAGGATTTTGGATCTGTTTATCACCTCACTGTAGAGCACCTGGAACAACTATGCTATTGTCAGAAGATTACTGTATCTCAAAAGAGGCAGGTAAAGGGGTGCTCAGGAGACATAAAAGTCTATTAGGTATCTAGATATTCAGTTCACCTTATTTATTTTTTACTATATTTTATTGATTATGCTGTTACAGTTGTCCCACTCTTCCCCCCTTCTTGCCCCCCACCCCCTTACCCCCCCTTTCCCCTCCCTTTAGTTTTGTCCATAGGTCATACACATAAGTCCTTCTGCTCCTGCATTTCCTATACTATTCTAACCTCCCCCTGTCTGTTGTCTACCTCCCATTTATGCTACTTGTTCTGTGCCCCATTCCCACCCTCTCCCCCTACCACTCCCCTGTTGATATTCCTCCATACCTCATATAACTCCCTTCAACATTTCATACAATAAAGGCT
>PVJI01020579.1:0-28739 GCA_004026765.1 Micronycteris hirsuta | reverse complement strand
TCATTGGATGGTCTTTATGGAAAAGCCACTCTGTCTGTGAAGGGAAAATGTCTGTTTCTTTATTTTTCAGTTCATGTCGGCGACAATTACAATTTGTATATGTGCGTATATTATACTTATATTATAATTTGTAGTATGCATGGCACTATGTGTATCTATATATACATAGGTAGGTGTGCATATATGAGTAAATTAGATAAAAATATATAGATATATAATATATAGATCTATAAAACCATATACATATATAAAACTACAATTAGACTAAATATATACAACTCTATCTAAAACTACCTAAGTGAAGTAAGCCAGGCGGTGAGGGACAAATGCCATATGATCTCACCTTTAACTGGAACATAATCAACAAAAGAAAAAAGCAAGCAAAACATAACCAGAGACATTGAAATTAAGAACAGTCTAACAATAGCCAGAGGGGAGGGGGGAGGGGACAATGGGGAGAAGGGTTTTCAGGAACCACTATGAAGGACACATGGACAGAACCAAGGGGGAGGGTGGAAGCAAGGGAGGGAGGTGGGGTTTGGATGGAGTGGGGGTAGGGGAGGGGGGAAAATGAAGACAACTGTAATTGAAGAATGATAAAGTAATTTAAAAAAAGTCATATATACATATTTAAGTGCTGTATGTATGTGGCACTTCTCTCTGTACATATATATAACTGTAAATTAGACTAAATATAGACACAAACCTATATACATGTAAACAAAACTATAATTAGGCTAAAGAAACAGAAGAAATGCTTAGTAGAAGTATTGTTTTGGTTTCTCCTAAAAAAATCACCTGTTATTTCTTAAAGAAACATTTTAAGAATTAGTTATGTGTTCTGAAAGAGAACATTTCCACTAGTTAAAAAAAAAAACCTCATGATCACAAAGATAATTGGAACAGTAATTCTGTGTGTTACTGATTAGGAACTGAAAATTTGTGAATCAACAATTACAATGGAATTTGTAAGGAAGGAAGAAGGGAGGGAATGAGAGAGGAAGAAAGGAAAGAAGGAGGGAAGGAAGGAAGGAAAGAAGGGGAACAAGAAAAGCATGGATGGAAACCAATTGTTTTATATCTTATTGCTCCTGGGTCGATTTCCACAGCATTGTGATGCTCAGTGCAAACATACACGATTAGCAAGCACTTGGTATAACTGTGGGTAGCATGATCTATGGAAAAGTCAGCTTTTTTTTTTTAATAGATGCTCAGCCCTTTACTCATTGCAAGACTTGAACAATTCTAGATAGCTCGTATTGGTTGTTCACCAGTGAATGCAAAACAATGATCTGCTATTAGATGGGTAGATTAAACAATACATTTTTAGGGTGCCTAAAAGAATATCTGCAATTTAATTTTCACCAACAAATTTTAGCCTTTTATTGTCCTCTCTCCTCTCTCTCTCTCAAACCAAATGAAAATGAGAAACATAATATTTTTAAATGTTCAGGTCATCCAAAAACACAGACAAGCCAAGAATAATATTTTACCAACTATCTGGACACAGATGATATAAAATTATCCATCACAGTCAGTTTTAAATTCTATTATAAATATTTCACTTTAAGTCAAAAGGAAGATTATGTGTAATGTTGATTCCTTGGCCCAAGGTCTACCACAAATAGTAAAAAAAAAAAAAAAAAAAAAAAAAGGTTTCCAAGGAAACAAGGCAAAGACAAGCAAAAGCATTTTTATGTATACTCATGAACTGACTGTAGTATATTATTTTTGTCTGTGGTTGTTGGAAACTATGGAGAAGACAGTGAGTCACCCCTTGAATAGCAACAAACTTATTTGGTACGATTCCGTCTTGGTGCCTGACCCTCCCAGTTGGGATTTGAAGACTAGTCACTTCTTTGATTGATGGAGTATGGGCGTGGGCTCCCAAATCCATTCGGGCCCTGCCAAGCTACTGTAGGCTGTTCAAAGCATTAGCTCGGCTACTGGAAGTATTTTCCCAAACGTTTTCCAGTGAGCTGTCTACTGTAGTCAACAAATTCACTCCACCAGCCCCCCAGGAAAATCACCAAGACAAAGAATGCTCTTGTGGTCTTTGCTCAAAGTTACCCATTACTTGGTTGAGTTGCTATTGCTCACCAAAATTATCGTCCACGTATCCAGGCTGCAAGATTGCTGGACATGCCTCCCCCAGGAGAATAAGGCAGCTCCAAGGGGCAGGGGATCTATTTTTAACTTGTGGACTCAAGCAGTCTTAGGCGACCAAGCATCTTCTGTCTCAAGTGGCAGGAAAGATCCGATGGAAGCCCAGGGAGGCCACCTGCCCCTTCAGTTGACAAAAATATTCCCACCCCCTCATAGACACAGTGTTACCTACTTGACACATCCGTTCACTTCTTTGGTCCTAGCTATTTCTGCTTATCATTCATGCTTTTTTTACCAGTGTACACAAGCCACATGCGTGTATTATTTACACACCGTTTATTATTGGGGACTGTGTCATCCATTTTTGATGAGCGATTTCCATATCTTTCCCTTTTTTCCTTTCACACTCTCAATCTCATCTCTGTTTTTTTTTTTCTTCATTATATCAGTCCTTTTCTGATATTTCCCCTGAGGCGAAAACTTGATTTTCCAATTATTTTTTTTTTATGGCTAGGATTTCATTTTCTGCTGGGTTAGCTCCTCTTAAACCATGGAATGATGTTTAATTTTTAAAAGCTGGCCTTGTTTCTAAGATTTCTTTCATTTTACTTGCTTGCTTACATGCTACCTTAGAGTAACACACTTTGGACTGGATTCGAAGGTCAAGTGTGACACCTGGACCCACGCACCATTCCCCATCATTGGAACCTATGAGCAGAGAAAGCTCTTGGGCGCCCAGGGTCTGTTTGCGTGTGATGTCATCTACCAGAGTGCCCAGGGTCTGTTTGCGTGTGATGTCATCCACCAGAGTCCATCATGGACATTCGATGCCCATGGGAAATCGACTTCTGTCTTCCTCGGCTGGCAGCTCCCTTGCAGACCTGTGTCATTTCTGGACCTGCTTGCTTCCCGCCACCCCCTTAGACTGGGATTCCCCCCAGAAGTGGCAAGAAATCTCCTTGGCAGTATGCCTGCCCTGTCTGTACAAAAAACGGTACCGTGGACAGAGCTACAGTTATTGAGTAAAGTAACGACATGTCACATTTTATTCTCTACATTGAGAAAATTATTGGATTTATTGGGGTGCCATGGGTTAATAAAATTATCGTGGTTTCAGGTGCACAGATCTAGAATACGGCATCTGTATGTTATATTGCGTGTTCAGCACTCAAAGTCATGTCTCCTTCCGCCTATTTCTCCCCCTTCACCCTCTTCTACCTCCGCCCACCCATTTCCCTCTGGTATCACCACACCATTGTCTGTGCCTTTAAGGGTTTTTGTTTTTTCCTTAATCCCTTCACCTTTTCCACCCAGCCCCCAACCCCTCCCCTCTGACAGCTGCCAGTCTGTTCTCTGTTTCTATTTTCTTTATTAATTTAGTTCATTCATCAGATTCTACATATGAGGGAAATCCTACGGCATTTGTCTTTCTCTGCGTGACTCATTTCACTGAGCCTAATAGCCTCCAGTCCATCCATCTTGTTGCAAAAGGTAAGAGCTCCTTCTTTTTCATGGCTGAGTAGTATTCCACTGTGTGACCGTACCGCAGCTCTTTTATCCACTCACGTACTGAAGGGCACTTGGGTTGCTTCCAAATCTTGGCCATTGTACATAACAATACAATGAACACAGGGGTGCATGGAATTCCAATTACTTTCCAATTACTGCTTCAGATTTCTTCAGGTTCTACCTAAGGCATAGAAAGAGATACAAAGAGGTAGCCCACATGGAGAGATGAAGAAACATGCCCCAAAGGAAAGAACAGGAGAAACCTCCAGAAAAGGAAGTAAATAAAATGGAGGCAAGCAATTTATCAGATACAGAGTTTAAAAAACGGTTGTAAGGATGCTCAGCGAACTTAGCGAGAACTGCAAGGGCGTGAAAAAGGACACAGAGCCCTGACCGGGTGGGTGGCTAGTTGCTGGGATGGTTGTCCCGTCCACCAACAGGCTGCAGGTGTGACTCCTGCTTGCAGTGCGTAAAAAAGGCCACCAATCCGTGCCTCTCTCTCATGTGGATGTTTTATTTTCTCTCTCTCCCCCTGTCTTCTTTCTCTAAAAATCAGTAGGTCGTATTGTGCTGTGAAGATTTAAAAAAAAAAGAACATACATTTTAAATTTAATTTAGATGTATGGAATCCTGGCCAAAATGCCTTTTTTTTTAAAAAAAAATACTTAATCTTTATTGGTTTTTTTCCCATTACCATTTGGTCCCTTGTCACTCCCCTACCTCAGCAATCACCACCCTGTTGTCCCCTATCCGTGTGTCCTTTTTCCTTTTTGCTCCATCCCTCCCTGCCCCCTCGCCCCTGTCCAGCTGCCATCTGCTCTAGATGTGTTTCCTGTTCGCAAGCCTTGCATGCAGTCCCCGTATTTGGGTTCTGTATTTCTCTGCGTGAGGTTTCCCCTTACTTGCCATGAACAAGGTGACAGCTGTCCCCAGGCCGGGGGAGGCAGGCCCTGTAGCTCCTGACTGCACAGCTGCTCCCAGCTGGAGCCGAGGGGACAATCTCGGGCCCTCTCGGCACCAGGCGGCACCGGACCGGGGGGCCCTGCCTGCCTCCCACTGCCTCCCACGTCCTCAGTCTGTTGCCCTGCTTTTCTGAGCGGAACTTGCATAGATTTTTGAAAATGTTAACGCCGCTCCCAGATGGAGAGCCCCCATGAACACCAGGGTTCTTTTCAGCTGCCCGCACATTATTATATTTAGAGTAAGGTTTTATCCCGGCGTAGACTGGGGGGCTGATGCCGTGGTGCCCCCTGGTGCCCGAGATCTCCTGGGATGTGCACCCTCGTCCCCATAAATGCAAGAACACAGAAGCCAAAATGGGGAAATGGTGGGCGAAGACCATCACCCACTTTCTGGTCTGATGGTGACAGAATTGCTACATGGCATGTTTTAGAGTTTTTGGTTTTTTGCTCTTGTTTATTGTGTTTGATTTAAGCCTTGGCATTGCATCAATGAGGACAGACGTATTTTTGTTACAGGGTGCAGCCAGGACCCCCGCCCGAAAGAGGGATTTGCAATGGGGTCCAGAACTTGGGGTGTCCAGGAAATATTAAAAATATATAGATGTCCTCACCCCCTCAAGTCTGAGCTGGGGGACGGGATGCATGGAGCAGGGCCATGAAGAGCTGTTTTGGATAGCAACGGTTTTGCAGATAACCTCTGGCATGGCCATTTAACAAATCTATAACCTTTAACTGGTTTCATGGACATGTTAAACAGCTGTGGCCATGCTCTGAGCCGGGGGGATGGGAGTAACTTCCACAGAGGGTGTAACTGGGAGGCAACTCCCCCTGGTTACAGCACCTGCATGAGAGCTTGGAGATGATTGGCTCCATGCCATGGGGCCACACCTGCCCTGACTTACTATGGCAGCCTGGAAAAGCTGGAGAAATACATGAATGCCAGCAGTTGCAGCCAATTGCGGAAGTCAGGAATGGGGAGTTGGGAAGTTTAGTGCTGGTATTTAAACCCAGGTGAGGCAGCCATGGGGGTGGGAAGCGGTCTTAAAGTTGAGGGAAACATGTCATTTTTGGTGAGGTGTGGAACCATGTGGTTTTGGGGCTCCCCTCGACACTCAGCTTAGGAAGCCAGAAAGCAGCATGTAGCAGTGATGCAGAGCTCTCTCTTAGTGGTTTAGCAGAATGCAGGAGAGATGCTGCGGGAAGGAAGCCGGGGAGAGCACTCTTGCTGGTGGGCCCTGAGGAGGTGCCACATGGGTTTGGATTGAGAACCGGAGCTGATGGTGCTGGGCACCGAGGGAGGCCTGCCAGCCAAGGACAGATTACTGGAAAGAATCGGGGGCTACCTGAGCCACAGACTTCTATTTCTTTTCCTGAGATACAGTACCCCTGACTAGGCAAAGGAGGGAAGGAAGGACCGTGTGTGTTTGTGGTGTTTTAAGGGTCTTTGGAATTTTAACAAAAACATTAAGTCTGTATAACTTTTGAATAAATGGTTCCTTTCCTTTTCACCAAACTCCAGCATTGAGAGCCATCATTCCCTGGCAACAGGCAGGATGAACCTAGCACAAGGGGGACCCCAGGAAAGGGAGGATTCCATTTGGTAACGGTGTCTTGCCCCCCGCACCATGGGTGCCGCCTTTCTCAGCTAAATGCTACACCAGAGGTTGACAAACTAAACAGGCAGACACACTGCTCACATTTCTGGAAGCCAGCCACCCCTGGCTATTTGCATAACACCAAAGCCTGCTCGTCTGCGAAGAAGTCAGAGCCCACCATCTGGTGCTAATACCAAAAGTACTTGTTCTCTGTCCCCTTATAGAAAAACTGATCCCTGTTCTATGTCATGAAGTGAAGCTGGAGTTTGCTACAAGCAAAAAGAAAAAAATCTGTGTAGATTTTCTCATTATTTTTTTTCACCACCAAACAATTTGTTTTGCTGATATTCTGAATGGACCACTCCGATGTGTTGGTGTCCAGATTTTTGTCATATTTGTCAACGTTACCGACACTTCTCTCTCCTTCTCACCTTCATGGCATCAATTTGGAAAAGGCAGAGTCTTCGTGATGTTTAGTGTCTGGAGCACAGAAACAGGGATACGTGTGTTAGAAACACCTTTATTTTAATTAAACTTGTGATTTCATGGTGTGAAGGCTGGTTTTCTGTGTTAATATTCCCACATACATTCTCAAAGAAGCAGAAGGCATGGCCTTTTGCAAAATGTACTGGAACTAATGACAAAGGAGAGTTTATGTAAAAAAAAATGCAGTTTATTGTAAGAGATGCGGAATAAGGGTTTTTCATTTTCTCTGGGAGTCCACGTTAATATTGCAGAGGATTCAGAGGAAATTATATCAATTCCAAATGATCATAATATGCCCCAAATTTTTATATGTCCCAAGTGAAGACAAAGTGCTTGTAGAGGCAAAATGGACCTTGTGTTTTATAAGCTAAAGGGGGAACACTTTCCAAATGCAGACCATGTCCAAAGGAAAAATAAATCAGAATTATTTTACCACCCTAAAAATAACAAATGCTAATTAGACATTTTAACACTTTGATGCCTGGTCTCTTTCTGCCTTGCTAAATGGTGACCATGTTAATTGGTGCCATTGTTCAAGGTGGAGAGAAGGAAGAGAGGGTGTTGGGGAGACTTCAAAGACAACTGCAGCCCTGGCTGGTGTAGCTCAGTGGATTGAGCGCAGACTGGGAACCGAAGGGACCCGGTTCGATTCCCAGTCAGGGCACATGCCTGGGTTGTGGGCTGGGTCCCCAGTAGGGGGCGTGCAAGAGGCAACCACACACTGATGTTTCTCTCCCTTTCTTTCTACTTCCCTTCTGCTCTGTCTGGGAATAAATAAATAAAATCTTAAAAAACAAACAAAAAAATCAAAGAGCCAAGACCTGCATTGGTAAGTCAGCGGACCAGACGTAGGTGCTTGGAGCAAGGGGAACAGTGAGACACCCGGTGGTGTGTCATCTTTGCCTCTGTGCCCACTTGCAGGCTCCTACACCTGGTGACATTGACCTCACCGTTGTTCGCATCAGGTCTGAGTGAGCTGTGTGATGCCCGGTCTTATGGAGCTTTATCCTCCCCACCTTCTCAGGAACATACCCATCTCCCTTGAACACCCCCAACGCCCCTCGCTCCCCTCATCAGAAAAATAAATCAAGACCCCAAAGCGCTCCCTTTGGGAACAAAATCCACTTTAGCCCCTGGCATAACAGCTTCATTTACTGTGTGTAGAGTTAATTCCCTCCTATAAAACAAAGAAGGATCTTGTCAGCCAAATTCAGAAGTTCGTCCTGAATTTTAAGCCCATTCTAAAGGAAGAAGCTGCGTTTGGAATGGGGAGGCAGGCGCGCCAAAAAGAATGCCAAGCCCTTGTTAAAAGCTTGATTTCCATGAGACATTTTAATTCCACCCTCGGAGAATCAATCTTTGAGGTAGACCGTGAGGGCAGCCTATCTCTGCCTTCCTGAACAACGAATGAGTTTCCGTGATAAAACCGATTAAACCAAAGGATCACATGCGTGCAACAAGAAATATTCCACGAAAAGGAAAGTGGAGTTCTACGCTTACCTCCAAGATGCACAGGGCCTGTTACACCACCAACCTTTGGGTAGGAGCCTCGGCCATGAAGCCCGTTCCTGCATTGGCTCCGAGGGATGATGCTGTGCCCTTGTCCAAGGGAAGGAGAAAACACCACTTAAGTAAAAGATTTCAGCAGGGATGCTGTCAGGGATTTCTATACCTGTCGTCTACAAATACCATGTAGGAAAAAGGGTCGCCGGACAGGAATGTGAGAATACCCGGTTTATCCCAAGGTCACCTAGCGGCCAGTGAAATGCTGCAGCTGTTGTTCCAGAATGAGCACCACCCCGCACGCATCTGCGCGTCCAGTGAGCACCGACCCACGCGGTCCCTACTCCCGACTTACTCCGTCTCAAAGCTTTACCTTTCACCTGAGGGGGGATGTGAGCTCTTCTGTCTTGAATCAGCTTTATGGAGGTGCCGATCAGATCGGTTTTGAACATACGCATGGACCACAAACCATCAACCGTACTCCACGTAACAGACCTACCCGTGACCGTGACCTACAAATTTTCTCCTCCCCCCCCACCAGTTTTGCTTTTTTTGGGTGTGTGTTAAAAACTCACCTCGTTAAGAGAAGGCTCCCTCGGCAAGGTCTAGGAATGTCTAGTCACCGTGTTGGACACCCGAAGCTTGTGGAATATCGTACGTCAACTGTAATGGAACCACTTTTTAGGTTAAAAGATTTATAAATGAGGAAGAACACACCTTGAGGTGTCGCGTTCCGTTTTTCAATGTAGACTAAATTGCAGAACGGTAGTAGGTGGCGTAGTCCGTGTCCGGAACCAGGGCACGTGTCTTCGAGAGTGCTTA
Organism: Micronycteris hirsuta; assembly: GCA_004026765.1. Taxonomy (NCBI): domain Eukaryota; kingdom Metazoa; phylum Chordata; class Mammalia; order Chiroptera; family Phyllostomidae; genus Micronycteris; species Micronycteris hirsuta. The sequence goes on along the minus strand of PVJI01020579.1, from coordinate 19,756 downwards.
CTGCTCTGAAAAACTCTGCCATTGTGCCTTTTGTCCAACGTATCTGAAATGATGCAATTCTGCTATTATTTTTCATCTGGGAGGTCAACCACCTGGGTTGAGGATTGTGACCCTCAAACAGCATGCCTACGAATCGCCTACCGAAGATTCCAGTTTGGAGACAGGGCCTAGGCAATGTCACGAAGCTAAAAGGAGGTCCTCCTGGGTCAGGAGGGGTCCTCATCCAATGACGGGTGTCATGAAAAGACAGAAATGTGGGTGCTGACACAGAGGCGGCAGACAGGCATGGGAACCCAGAGGCAGAATTGGGGTGACACAGCTGAGAACGTGAGAATCTGGCAGGCACAGGACGGTTCCCCCCGAGAGCGCGGACTGGCGAACCACTTGATTTCAGACTTCTGATCTCCAGAAGTGGGAGATTATTTCTTTTCCTTTTCTCTCCTTTCTTTTCTTTTTTTCTTTTCTTTTCTTTTTTTTTTCTTTTCCCATTTCCTTTTCACCACATATAGTGGCCGTAGCAGACTAACACAGTCATTGATAGTATACTGGACTACATCATAATGAGTAATTTAGTGTCTGATTAAGAAATACAAGTTGTGCCCCAGCTGGTGTGGCTCAGTGGATTGAGCGCAGGCCTGCAAACCAAAGGGTCGTTGGTTCAATTCCTAGTCAGGGCACATGTCTGAGTTATGGGCCGGGTCCCCAGTAGGGGGCGCGTGAGAGGCAACCACATGCTGATGTTTCTCTCCCTCTCTCTCTAAAAATAAATAAATAAAATCTTTAAAAAAAAAAGAAATACAAGTTGCTCAGCATAGAGAAACTGAGAGAGAATTTATATTGTCTCTTCTTGCTTTTGTGTTCCTTTTACCAATATATCAAGGCAAATCTGTGATGCTTTTCTTATCGTTAATCTTCCCTGTGGTAGTTTCAAGAGGATTAATATCCACATTTTATCAATCTCTCTATGAAAAATGTAGGCTATGATTAGCCAAAAAAAATCTGCAGAGATGGCAAAATTGCCTATGAATACCCAATGTACCTCAAATGTAAAACGGAGAAAGGCTTTGAAAGCAATTGAATTAGGAAATCAGGGATTCGCAGATGTGTGGATGCTTGTGAATCGCTTGTATTAAAGCTGCAGTTCCTGCCCCTGCCTGGTCGGTCTGATGCTGCGGGTCTGAGGTGCGGCCAGGGACACCTGTGGGTGAGCGAGGATCCCCGGTGGCCATGGGGGGGGCAGGTAATTGGAGGGGGCCCTGCTGTGGCCCCATATCACGTTCCTTTCTCAGTTCTGGGTTTTCCATGTCATCTACCTGGAGAGTTAACCTGACTTTCTGGGCCTGTGTCCTCATCAGTAAAATGGGGAATATAAAAATCAAATGAAATGAAAGAATATCCATACATGGTGGGAGACAACTGTACTTGAACAGCAATAACAATAAATAACAAAAAAATAAATAACATGTGATACCATGTAAAATTTTATCGCCTATAGCTTATGAGTGTAAATTTTTGATGTGAATAAATATCCATACACTATTATATAATATAAATGTTCAGGTGTTATATGTACAATATCATTGTATACATGTGTCTGTAAGTATATATAATAGGTATATATAATATATTCACACCATATATATATTTCTCAGCCCAGTCTACGGGTTATAGTGAGTTCTGCATAAACAAGAGAACTTTCCATTTTAACTTCCACCCCACTGGTTGAAAAATAGGAATACTAAAATTTTAGCGTTTAGAATTATTTTAGCAGTAGTCGAGAGGCTCACAGGCATATAGAGATGGTACCCCAAGTCTGTAATAAAATTCCTAGTTTTCCTCCCAACCCCAGCCTTTTTAACAAATACCACCAAAGAAGGATGCATGACCCTATGCATGCTTTATTCTGCATGCTTCACAGATTTAGAAATGCATTATTTTTCTATGGTTTGTCCTTTTAAGGGGAAAAGCAAACAAGCCAACATTGCTTCCTGAATGTTGGTTCTATCACTTAAAACCAGGCATCCGTGTTAATCTTTTCACTGTAAGTGCAACGCTTCTTTCCCAGGAACAGACCTTGGAGGTGGGAGACAGTAGGAATAGGTCATCGGTAATCGTTTCGAGTATGTTTCATTGCAGATAATCATTGCAGGAGTGCAACAGTTTGGCCCCTGCGCTTTTCCGACCCCGCCATGCACCTCAAAGACAATGCCTTCGCCATTAGGAGCCGTGGACAACTGTCCCAGGGGTTTAGTACTTGCGGGGCACCGGCAGGCATCTGCATCAACATCCGTCACTCACAAGATACACCTGCCTCTGGCTTCCGAGGGAGGAAGCATCTGTGGCCGGGTACCACCGTGCTCCCCTGCAACCACGCAAACGCACTTGGCCTTCATCAGCACTGCCATTACACCTGACCAGGTGGCCCAGGGAACGGCCTTGCGCAAAAATGAGGAAACAGGCATCGTCACGTTTCTGGTGCAAATGTACGGACGTCCCAAGGAGGCAGGTGCACGCCCACTGCCACCTGCCTGTCATGCAAAGACGCTTGTCCGTCAACCCTATGCAACGGCGGAGACGGGACCTCTCTCTGTACGAGGTTTCGAACCCAGAGAAAACCATGCCACGGTCTCTCTCTCTGCGCGCATGCCTCAAGCTTCTGTTTTCCTCTTTGCACCGTCACGGAGCTTCCCCTGGTCCCAGCCACCCGCCAGGAGGTTTTGCTTCCACCTACTCATGTGGCTCTGTGGCTGAAAGATAACGTGAGAATTTTTGCCCTTTTGGCGTGTTTTTGGGTCAGCTCAGGAGTGACATCATCTCAGCGAGGAGGCATGGAGATTGCAGGCCGTCTGCGGTTGGGTTGAGGAAGTTGTTAGGGCCGCCGTAACCAACTGTCACCAGCATGCCGGCCTACAACACCAATGTATCGTGTTTCTGTTCTGGAGGCCAGGGGTCCACAGGGCTTCCTCCGGGGCTGAAATCCAGCTGCTGGCAAGCTTTCGTTCCCTCTGGGGCAGATAGATTCCGTATCCTGGCCGTTTCCAGCCTCTAGAGGCGCCTGTATTTTTTTTATACCTCCACCTGGGATATGTTTATTGATTTTAGAGAGAAAGGAAAAGAGAGAGAGAGAAGCACTGAGGTGAGAGAGAAACATCGATCGGCTGCCTCCCGTACATGCCTCGACTGGGGATTGAACCCACAATCCTTTGGTATATGAGACAGCATTTCAACCGATTGATCCAGTCAGCTAGGGTGAGGCTCTTGGCTTCCTGACTCAAGGCTCCTTCCTCTGTCCCAATAGTAAGTCAATACCGTGACCCTGGCTTCCGTTGCCACATGTCCTTGTCTGACAATAACTCCAGTCCTTTGGGTAATAGCATGCTCCCTGGGTAATCCACAGCTCAACATGCTTACCTTGATCCCATCTGCAAAGAACATAACATTGAACCATTAACTATTTTACTTTATTTATTTTTTTAAAGATTTTATTTATTTATTTTAGAGAGAGGGGAAGGGAGGGAGACAGAGAGGGAGAGAAACAGCAATGTAAGGTTGCCTCTCACATGGCCCTCACTGGGGACCTGGCCCACAACCCAGGCATGTGCCCTGACGGGGAATCAAACCGGGACCCTCTGGTTCCCAGCCCGCACTCAGTCCACTGAGCTACACCAGCCAGGGCTGAACCATGAACTATTTTAGAATGTGCAATTTATTGGCCGGTTGTTTATAAATTAACACAATGCTATCACTTGTGCAAACAGGGTCCTCCAAAGATAAGTCCACCTGGAACCTTGAAATGAGACCTTATTTGGGGTAAAACTCTTTGCAGATGTGATTAACGAACCTGAGAGCCGATGTTCCTGGGTTAAAGACTGAGCCCTAAGCCCTGACTGGAGTGGCTCAGTCGGTCGGCTGTCTTCCTGCAAAGCGAAGGGTCACCGGTTCGATTCCAAGTCGGGGCACATGCCTGGGTTGTGGGTTCAATCCCAAGTTGTACCGTGTATGAGAAGCAACCAACTGATGTTTCTCTCTCACATGGTTGTTTCTCTCCCTCTCTTTCTCCCTCCTTCCTCTCTCCTAAAAATAATAAATAAAATCTGTACTTAAAAAACTGTTATTTTAAGCCCCCCCTTGCAGTCATATGTACAGTATTCCCAAGAGAACTTAGACAATAGATAAAGAACTCAGAATATAGATAAAGAAAGGCAACTGTAGCTTGATGTCATTGCATGCTTCCTGACGTCTGAATTTCCCCGGTTTTCTCCAAAAATGGCTTTTTTTATACTTGGTTTCTTTACTTAAGAATCCAATTTAGGTTTCTACAGACATCGTGGCAAGAAATACCAGTTTGAGAAAATCCTCTCTGGAAAGGTGTTTAAATGCACCCATGCACGTAATCATGTCATTCTCTATGATGGCGCCGGATAATGTGAGTGGCAAGTGCTTGCTCAGATTTATGTGAAAAATAAAGGAAAAGAACCCAAAAGTCACACACAACTAAGTACGTCATGGTGGATACACAGCCGCAAAAATGCCAAGAAAACTCAAGTTTCAAAGACAAGAACCTAATCGGTGAATCGGAAGTAGCTCATCCAGGATGAACCAGTCAATGCATCTATGCGTCTCTTTCCCAAGACGGTAGCGGACGTAGGTTGTGTTGGGAAGAATACGGCGCTTGGTATGAATTTATGTGGTTTGTATGCCCCACCATCCAAGATCAAGAGAGCCCAGAAATACCCATGAGCACCGAGCTTTGTATATATTCTTTAGACAAGGGTGTCAAACTCATTTTCACCGGGGGCCACATCAGCCTCGTGGTTGCCTTCAAAGGGTCAGATGTAATTTTAGGATGTATACGTGTAACTACTCCTTAGTAGTTCAGCGAGAGCTCGGTAGTGCCACCGCCAGGTAGAAACAAGGTGCGGGACGGATAAAACCAGGTGGAGGGCCTTGTGTTTGCCACCTGTGCGTTGGCAGGTTCAGACGCCCCATCAGGGCTTACCGAATTCGCGTTAGGTGTGACGACCAGGCAGTTGGGTCTTGTCTGTCTTCTCTCCTGCATGGATGTCACTGATGAGGCTGAAGCTGTTGGATCCAAGGCTCGTTTTGTGATTTGCACTTGAACCTGGGTCTCCCTTCTTCAGGAAAACACCTCGATTTGGGATCCTGGAGTGGACGGAGGTGGAGAGAGATTTCCCACTGCCTCTACCTGCGTCCCCGTCCTACACCACCGTGATGCAAGTGAGTGCCTTGCATGAGAGCTCACGGGGAAATGCGTTTGAGCTGAGACATGGTGCTGCTTTCGCCCTTCCATGTGGGCAGCCGCTGCCAACAAGACACTAATGTAGAACTGGGATGATGAAGACGCCGGATGCCTCGGAGTGAGGCACCATGGGACACAGTGCCTGATGTTTCACCGATCAGCTTGTAATTCTGTCCTCCGGACGGTACTGGGGGTGGGGGCCGCCCACAAGGAACTTCTCCCGAAGGTCGCCATCTGCTTTTTAGTGTGAAAAGTCGAAGCATCCGTACTCAAGGTGTTCTGAAACCCTCTGCGGGTAAAAAAATAAAATTCACGAAAAGGTCTCAAAAAGCAGCTGCAATGTGGCTTGGCGGGCTAAAAATACAGATTTCCGCATGTTTCCATTTTTCTTCCACACTGACTTGTATACATGTCGTGAACGTGTCCTTGTGAAAATCCTGTACTGAGTCGTGTTTTTGAGTCACGCCGTTTTAAGGAAGATTATCTTAAAGTCCTGTCACCGAGTTTTAATTTTGGGGGCGTACGATTGGGTCTTCAATACGAGCACATCCGTGTAATGCATTGACAAATATGAAGGATGGCCCATAAACGGACTTCTGATGGAGCGCGTGCATCGTGAATTCTGTCAATAGGCACACACAAACAAGGAGGGTCCGAGCTGTCCCTCGTGGGTGTCTTCTGTCAGACCCGGGAAAGCACAGATGCAATCCATGCCCTTCCACATTCTCGCTCAGAGATTCTTGTTGGAGCCACGCATAGCATTGCCTTGAAATTATAGAAAATAACATCTGCAGTTCAGGTGTTTCAAGGGCAGAAATGAGCTCGCCAGTTTTGCTGTGTAAATGGGAGAGAAATCCGAGGCTCGGGAGGTTAAACAGCTGAGACTTGCACTCCCCAACGTGTCCCCAGAATCAGGGCTTGCGAGCGTGTTCTCACGCGTTGCTTTCCCAAAGGGACGTGGGATTCAGGGCTCACTGAAGCTTCTGTGTCTGTTCCTTTGCCCTTGGCTCTTGCATATTAAGCTTCTTAGTTCAAATGTCCGAATTTCCCTAGAAAAGGCCACCTGAAGTTGCTGGAAACCACTGCTTGGCTGTAGCATTTCTTCCCAAACGGGCAGCGTCTTAGTCCATCAAACCATGTAGATATTGACCTCAGGCTCCAGAAAATGGGGTCACGACCCATCTCCTTCATTGGCTCTTGGTTACCAGGGAAACTGAGGTCATTACTGCAGTGTTCTTCAGGAGACTGGTTCCCATGCCAACGCGGTCTCAAAGGAACAGCCCCTCGATTCCGTTTGTGAGGACAGAGATTGATGGCACCTGGCAGGAAGGGCTTGGGCTGCATGTGGTGACTGCACCAGGGAGACCAAGGGGTGTCCTTCTTCACCTGTGACGCCAGGGGCCTTTAGGGCCCACCGCCTCTGGGACGATGTCCTCAAACCCGTGGAGGGCAGAGCACATTCAGTACCCGGGAAACAGCAGTCACGGGACCACCAATGCTTTCCTCAACGTCAAAGGTGAGCTCTGCACCATTGCACGCCTTTATTCCATTGCTTTGTCTTTGGTTCTGTTTCGACATCTGCAAGGCGTCCCGTGGGCCTGCCTGAACTATCTTCTCCTTCTTTTTATTTTATTTTTTTCTGACTTTTCTTATTTGATAGTTTGTTTTTATTTTTTTCCATCACCATTTATCTACCGTATACCCTCTTCCAACCCCACCCCACGACAGCCACCACACTGTCCTCTGAGGCCATGAGTTCTTTTCCTTTTTGTTCTTCTTTTCGGGGTCCCTCCACCCCCTAAGTTCCCCTCCCCAACAGCTGTCAGCCTGCCGTTGACGAGTCTGTCTCTATTTCGTTTGTCAGCTCACTCTGTTCGTTAGAGTGCACATCCAGGTGAGATCAGCTGGTGCTTGCCTTTCTCCGACTCACAAACGCCACCAAGCACGCTGTCCTCCAGGTCCATCCGTGCTGTCGCAAAGGGTAAGACGTCCTTCTTTTTTTTACGTCTGAGTGGTATTCTATTGTGTGAAAACTGGAAGTTCCTTATTGTTCCAGGCAACCTCCACGCTGCTGAACCGCAGAAACACCTCCGCCTGCAAAAGGAGGGGGGGGGGGTGTGAATGACGTGCAACCTCCGGGTTTTATCTCTGAATGTTCTTGTACTCTGTAACCTTCATCCCAAGCCTCTGTGCTCTGTTCTTTGTCTCCCAAATAAGGTAGCTAGCCTAACTTCCGCTCCTGGCTCCTGTAATCCGCTTTTGCCATGTAGTTTCCCACCCCTGCCTGTACGTATATAACAGGCTACGTCTCCTTTGTTTGGGGCTCAGAATTTGGAGTTGGAATCTCTCCTCTGGGCCCGCACATGTAATAAAGGGTCGTATCCCGCCACTCTCTTTGTGCTGGTGTGAGATAATCTCCTGTAACATTATGACCCAGCAATTCTACTTCTGGGACTTGACCTGCACACACCCAAGACGCTGATTTGAAATAACAGATGCACCCCTATGTTCATAGCAGCGCTATTTACAGTAGCTGAGATCTGTAGACAGTCCAAGGGCTCATCGGTAAGTGTGCGGATGAAATGGCTGTGGTGCAACAGTATTCTTTCACGTTGTAGACTCCAACCCTGAGGTTGTTGGCCAAAGCGTCAGATTTCACCCAACAGCTTTCCAAAGCAAAAGTGGCACCAAGACACGGAGGGCGGGGCAAAGCAGCTTGGCAACTGTGAGCATGTGAAACTAGGACTTTATTCTTGCGTTATCCGCTATGGATTGCTGCATTGTTTCCCACCTGAAGAACTGTAAACCGACCTCTGCCGCACCCTGTACTCAGTCAGGAAAGCCTGTTGCACGCTCTTTGATCAGCGTGATACATTGTATTACACTCTCTACAAAAATAGGAAGTGCAGGAACGTAGGCATGATTCTGAAACGCCTTCCCGTGCATTCGGGTCAGTGGGCCTGACCTAGCAACAGTTCAGCTCCCTTCCATGAAACAGAAGCAACTCTGGTTCAGAACAGATTAAATGCTCCCTCTGAACACCTGCCTGGAGAAAATAGAAAGGTCGACTCGGTTTCAAATGCAAGTCCGCACACCGTGTCCTCTGATTTATAGTTCTCAGATACCATCATAGCTAGAGACACACATCTCTTTTTGTTCCCACTACGCAAATGAGTAATTATACAAATCTGAAATTGGCAAAGAATTCAATTTTTTTAATGCTTTTTAGGCAGGAGTGTATAAATCATGAACGCTGAATTTCCAGAGCTGATACCATGGGGCGTGAGGGGGAAGGGAAAATTCCTCCATCACAGGTTTCTTGGGAGGATTAAATGAGGGAAATGAGCCCCCACAGTTCCCTAAACGTCTGCTCTCCTGGTTTATTTTATACTCTTTCTTTTTATGTGTTCATCTGCTTTTCAGAAAAAAAAACAACCCTCAGTTATGACACTGATAATTATTCTACCAAGACTTCTACTGTATCACAACATTCGGACAGTATTTTAGGCAGCCCCACCCTATGTGTTCCCTTGTACAAAATGAATAGACACAAATACCCTAATTTGATGTCCAGTCTGGGAAGGACAGTGTCCAATAGTCCAGAGCCCCAGCCCTGCTGAGGAAGAAGCTGTTGCTTTGTAGAAGATTCACGTCCGGGGAGAGGAAAAAGGTGAGGAAGAGGAAGGCAGGAAAACAGAAGCTACTATGCATTTTTGTAAGAGGACAGTTGTCAATCCCTGAAAACCCCCAGAAAAATCTCAAACCCCTTTTTCTCTGCTCCGTGAGGATAAACATCAGTGACAGAGGAGGACATACATGAGCTGACATTCAACCTTGTTATCTCAAACTCTGCGTTTCTTAGGCTGGACAAAGACCCGTTTCCTGAGTTTATTTTGCAGAGAACCCCGCGCATACGGGCAATTCTAGATGTCTGCATTTTGCAGATTTCCGCGTGTCTCAAGGCCTCGTGTCCACAGGTTCTGTCCAATTCTTATTTGAATAGCATTTATTAGAATTAAGTCAGGGCTCTTGTACCAAACTTGAGGAGTCTGCCCCTCTCCTGCCTTCTCAACCTCTGAGTCCCCTGCTCCAAAATTGGAGGAATTTTATGGAACTCTCATTTTGAAAATGTGATGCCACACCAGTCCGGTAGGTCTCTGAAAACAACTTTCCAGAGGTTCTATGACCCCTGGACCCTGTTGCATAAACTGAGAAATAAAAGTTCATTCAGCACACTCAAATACAACAGGAGGTACACGGGTAAGAGGCAGCCTCTATAAAATAATAAAATATCTGGTGAGGCAGATGGTGCGAAATGAACCGCGTTTGACTCTCTATCATACGTTTTTGCAATTTCTTCTTCTAAAAAAATCAATATCAGCATCTGCAGCTGTCTCTATTCCTTCTTTTTTTTTAATAAAGTAAAATTTATTTATGAACTTTTATGGAATTTATTGGGATGGCATTGGTTAATACAATTATATAGATTTCAGGGATACGGTTATGTATATTGTATTTGCTATTCCTCTCAGATCCATTTCTGTGAAGACAAAATAAAGTATTAAACCCAACAAATAATGTGAAGGACAAAGCGCATAGCTTATTTTTGTTCTTTATTCCTGTCAAAACGAGCGCCGGTTGAGCTGCCTTCAGTTCATCTGAAATGTAATTCATCTAAAGAAATTCACACCATTAATAATGTATCTGCCGCCCGTCCCCCCTCCCCATGTTTGCTAAGACTTGGGCAAAATTCCGCAATTATCTGAACTGACAAGACTTTGCTGTTTTTACTTTTAGATGGGAAATCTTCACTTTAAGTGTATCGCTATGAAAAAAAAGCAAGTTCACCGAGTGCCTTCTTTTGCTATTTTGTCTCAATGATTTCAGGGAAACTATAGAAAATGAGTCATAGAACTGAGTTCACGGAAACGGTACCTCAGGTTTCCCTTGCTTAGTGCTTTGGGGTTTCCGACTCAGCGGTCGGAGTCCTGTGCCTGGCCCAGCTATGCATGCTATTCGAAAAGATCAGAACGGATGTCTTCCATTTACATTTCCTTGGGCATCGTGACTTTGTAGGAAGTCGTGATGTTTTCCCCCTGAAATCCTTCAAACTTTTCACTTCTTATTTTCTACCTGAGTTGGAGAACCCTTTCATCTTCCTTTAATGAAATTCTAGGACCGTTCCACAGATCAATTTGAACCAGCGACATTATTTACCCTTTAGAATTGCTTTACATGGATTTGCCATTTTTGAATGGACAATATATCATATTTTGCGAAAGAGATAAGGATCCCCATAATGACATGTATCTATCACTGGATCGTTAATGTCTGTATTCATATTTCCGTTAGGCAGTGGGTTCCTATAAAAAAAGATGTAAACGACATTTCTTTCTTTGGTTTTTCCTGTTTCAGCTTGAAATACTAGCATTTCTCCCAGTGCCAGGAAATTCATAGGGGCTCAGAGTGAAAGGTACTAAACCATGTATATGATAAATAAAAGTGACATTGGCTTTAGAATTTCTATTCCATTTTTGTTTCACAAAATTCCGCCTACATTGGTACACCCTTGCGTGCGAGGTGCATTTTTCTGAGAGGTGGCACAGTTTTACTGGACAGGAAAGAGCACTTCCTGCAGCATTAATTAATCCATTTCTTCCTCGCTGCCTTTCAAGGACACGTAGTCACAAACGCCACAGGGAGAGAAGAAAAGGCACCCCTCCCTCGGTGCTGACCCCAAGAGGCCCTGGAGGAAATGGGGACACATTTTCCATATTTAAGACATTTTTTTAAGTAATGGGGTGCCCAGAATTTCCATCATTATCTACAGATCTCTATTCAAATACGGCAGCTCACACACTATTTACACACATAATCACAGAAAAATCAGTGTTAAGCCTCAAGAGACCCGGAGACTTAGAGAAATGTAAATTGGACAAAGTTTGGTTCGCTTTCATGTATGTTTCATTCTAAACCAAAATGTCAAGAAAACAGGAGAGGCCCTGGCTGGGTAGCTCAGTTCGTTAGAGCATCATCCGGATATGCCAGGGTTGTGGGTTCAATCCCTGGTCAGGGCACAGACAGGAATCAACCAATGAATCCTACCTGCTGGGTTCAGTGGATTGAGGACTGGCCTGCAAATCAAATTGAACCGGGTCGCCGGTTCAATTCCCAGTCAGGGTACATGTCTGGGTTGTGGGCCACGTCCCCAGTAGGGGGCGCATGAGAGGCAGCCACATATTGATGTTTCCCTCTCTCCCTTCCCCTCGGTCTAAATTAAAAATCTTTTAAAAAACCACAACCCATGAAACCATCCATAAGTGGAACAACAAATCAATGTCTCTCTCTCTCTCTCTGTCTCCCACATCCTTTGTCTCTCAAAAATCAATAAGTAAAAAACAAAAAAAAAATTAAGAAAAGAGAGGAGGAAGTAACTTGTGCAAGTAGCCAGTGTTCATCACGCCCTTATCATTTCCTTGAAAATATTTTCAAAGCCTTAGGGGAGGGAAGATGATTTCGAGATTCTGGATATCGGTGACTTTGTGAAGATATTTTCCGCGTCCTCTCTTCTATGGAAAGAGGTGCTTTTGCCTCATTCTGCTGTCCCAAGAACGGTTTCACAATGTCACCCCCAAATCGGCTTCTTGCTATCTTTTTTAAAGGTAGAATTCCTTCTGTCTCATGCTGGTAAGACAGTTCATTAACCATAGTTAGAATGTATCATTCTTTCAAAATCTGTTGTTCTGTAAGTATTGACATGCCACATGGATACTTTTCTTTTCCTTTTAATGTCACATTCTATTTTAAATGAGTTTTCCAATTTTAACTACTGATCTTGTTGGCATTCCTAAAATAAATCCTACTTGAAAATGGTATATTACATGAATTTTCTTGAACTTATCACTGGAATATACATGCATCTACATGAATATTTATGATATCACTGAATAGGAACACCAATATACTGTATGCATAACTATGTATAATTTTATAAGTTTGGCATCGATAAGAAAACTTAATGAAAGATTGGACTCTCATTTCCTGCCTTTTATTGTCTTTATTCCAGTTTAGTATTGGTTATCATGCCCAAAAGAACATTTTAGCACCAATTTTCATCTTGTTACCTGTTAACCCAGTTTATATGGTTTCATGGCTGCTAAAACTTCTGTGTTGGATTATATCTTGTATCTTTAATTTCTAGGAAATCTATTCTCTGCATTCTTCTCACTTACTAAACTTGCAATTTGTTGTTATTTTTTTGTTGTTGTTGTCCTTGGATTTCCCAGGCCTGCCATCAAAAATCTGCAAATGCTAATAAAAATCCCCCCCTTTCTTCCAATATGTATGCCTTTTAGGATGTTACCTGTTTAATTTTTCAATTGTGTTAACTAGTATCTTTAATATTATATGCATTTATATTATACTTCTGTATGATATACATAGTTTTCATAACACATTTTATAACATGTTCATATGATACATAGCTTAACATCATGCATATGTAAACACAAGTGTACATCTATTTCTATTCATTTTTTGTTTAAGAAATTAAGAATAAGAGTTGGCATATTTAGTGCCTTCTTTCTGTCATGCTGATCACAATGTATACTGTGATTCTACAAATACCTTTCAGTAAATGTACTCATAGAAACATTGACATCCACTCTTGCAAGAAAGCTCACTTCATCCCAGTAAATCTTTCTTTAAACATCCGCTGGATTCGATGTGCTAGTTATTTAAAAGACTCTACTCACTTGTCATTTCCGCTCTCTGCCTTGGGTTTCATGTCAGTGCCCTCGTAGCTTCCCCGTAAAAAAATTTGGAAACATTTCTGCTTTCCCAGGTTGGAAACCAGGGCACATATCAGCAGGGAGATCTCGTTTGGAAAGAGACATAAAACTCCGAGGCGGCCGCTGTCTCCACAGGGCTGCTGCTGAGCCAAGCACTGAATTTGGGTCTCTCTGGGTTATATAATTAGACACTTCGCAGTTGTCATTTCTTTGAGGGGGAAAGGAAAGTGTGTCCCTACACCCAGCATCCACTTTGTCTGAGTTTTCAAATGCCTTTGCAAGGAAGGGCTCCAACAAGTTCCTTGGATTCTGCCTTTCTAGCTGGGATTTTTCTCTTCTTACTTCTTACGTGTTGCTCACTTGGGCTTTCTCTTCTTCTACGACGCTTACCGTCCTCAGCAGGGGATCATATATTTTTTCCTTTACCAAAGAACCAACACTAGACATCTCCATTAACTTTTATTCTTTTGTATGTATCTCCCAGCTCGGCTTTCAATTTCTATCAATTCCTCTCCAACGCCTACAGAGGGGCGCATGCATGTCTGTTGTTGAAGTTTGGGTTTTGCTTGGGAAATACAATGCATGGTTACAATGTTTGTGGATGAACTGCCTGGCATGGTTGCTGGCATTAAGTAACTCAATAAATTACTTGCCTATGGTTCCAATACTTTCGGCTGCAACACTCTGAACTGTTACTATTTATAATGTCATACTCACTTAGGCATGGGCCGTGTTGAAAGTGTATCCAACGGAAGTATAAGGAAATAGCGGAGGTTCCCGCCAGCAAACATAAGGGCAGGCTTTCTATTCCTATAGACATTTGAGCCCGGTATAGTTTTCCAAACACGTGAGGAAGGCAGGGTTACTTAACTGCACACACTGTTTACCATTTAAAGTAGTGGTACCAACAGAATGGTCTTTAATTAAAAATTTTAATGTATTATTTCTTCTGTGTTTGCCCAGGATGACCAGTTCACCAAAGTTGCTTTTTTTTCCCTTTGTTTGGGTTTGAATGATTATATAGGGAACTGAGACAGAGATTTCTGGTTACATGCAAAAAAAAAAAAAGAGAGAGAGAGAGAGCTTCTATGAATCAAAAGAATCCTAAGATTTGCATGGTATTTCAAATACAGCTTTTTTTTTTTTTTTTTTTTTTTTTTTTGCTGAATTTGGGGTAGGCATGCTTCATCCCACAAACACAAAGCCAATGTTGGTGATGCTGTGAAGGATGTTTGTTATCCAATCCCTCTTTGCTTACCACTGCAAAGTTAACTTTTTGCCACTTGAAGATGGATGCCTAGTAGGTAGTTCACAAATGCGTGTCTCAAATACTTTCCAGGGAAGACGTATAATTACCCACCTTAGTGCTAATGAAAAATGTCTCCCAGCTGAACCTCACCTGCATTGGGACCCTTGGAATAGACATTAAGCCGGTGCCGCGAGGAATTTAGGTGCTTTAGGGAAATTGAACACAGTATTAGGTTCGTATTTAACAGAAACTTGTCAAATGAACTGATTGAAGTCTTACTCACAAAATGAGTTTTTAAAGTTGGCTTCATTTACTTGTTAAATACATGAAATGACTCCTTGCAAATTTGGGTCACAGTGTTACTGAACGGATGCAGTGGGGGGGGTACGATATACTCTTGCCGAATGGACCCCCCTCTCTCCTGGGGTCCCCCTGTACTAGGTTCGCCTTGCCCACCGCCAGGGATTTATAGCTCTCAATGTCAGAGATTGGTGAAAAGGAAAGGAACTATTTATTAAAAGTTATACAGACTTACAGTAATGATTTAATGTCTTCGTAAAATCCCAAAGTCCCTTAAAACACCCACAAGCACACACAGTCCTCCCTTCCCCCCTTTGCCCAGTCCAGGGCACCATATCTCAAGAAAAGAAATAGAAGTCCATGGCTCAGGTAGCTCCCGGTCCTTCCCAGTCATCCATGCTCGGCAGGCAGGCCTCCCTCGGTTCCCAGCACCATCAGCGGTGTCACCGGGCTCTCTAGTTCTTAATCCAAATCCACGTGGCACCGTCTCATGGACCAACAGTGAGAGTCCTTCCACCCCTTTCCTTCCTGCACCGTCTCTCCTGCGTTCTTCCAAACTGCTGAGAGAGAGCTCTGCAGAGCTGCTACATCTTGCTTTCCTGCTTCCTAAGCTGCATGGCAAACGGAGCCCCCAAACTGCATGGTTCTCCCTTGCAAGGCTGCCACGTTGGGTTTAAATCCCAGCACCAATCTTGCTCTGCAGCCCCATTTACGACTCCTCCCACAACTGGCTACACCCGCCAGCATTCCTGTATTTCCCCAGCTTTTCCAGCTGCCATAGTAAGTCCGGGCAGGTGTGGTCCTGGGGCGTGGAGCCAATCATCTCCAAGCTCTCATACAGATGCTGTAACCAGGGGGAGTTGCTTCCCAGTTGCATCCCGGGTCACTCCCATCCCCCTGGCTCAAAGCACAGCCACAGCTATTTAACTATATCAGCTATATCCATGAAACCAGTTAAAGGTTATAGATATGTTACATAACCATGCCAGAGGTTATCTGCAAAACTGTTGCTATGCAAAATAACTCTCAAAAGCCCTGCTCCCTGTGTCCCATCCCCCAGCTCAGACTTGTGGGGGTTGAGGACATCCTATATTTTTAATATTTCCTGGACACCCTGAGTTCTGCACCCTGTTAAAAATCCCTCTTTGGGGGCCCCTGTGACTGCACCCTGTTCCAACAGGACTATTCATTCCAGGTACCTGAGATGCCCATCCTTCATTATTTCATTTTGTTTTATTTTCTTTGGGGGTTTTGAGCTATAATTGGTGTATGCCTCCGTGTACGTTGCTGGGGTAGAACATGGCGGTCGGACACATGTCTGTATTGTGCCATGGGAAAAATAAGCATGTTGAAGTTTGCTCAACATCCATTTTCCCACAAAACTGCGTCTGTGTCTGTGTGTGCTGGAAAACAGCCAAGTTCTACTCTCCCGGAGAATTTCCGATACACAGCTCACTCAGCATCACAGACTTCTTCATCTCTTAATGAAGAGTTTGGACCTGTTGACTTCCCTCCTCTGTCTTTTCCCCTACCCCTAGAAATTTCCATTCCACTCTGTTTCTTTGAGTTCACTTTGTTTTAGATGCCACAGATAAGTGACATCACACAATATTTCTGGGACTTCATGTCACTGAACATAATGTCGTGAAGCTCCATCCATATTGCTGCCAATGGGAGAGTTTCCTTCTAATTTTATGGCTAGATACTATTTCAATGCGTGTGTGTGTGTGTGTGTGTGTGTGTGTGTGTGACAGTTCCTTTATGCATTCATCTGCCAGTGGGCACACAGGCTATTTTCACATCTTCCCCACTGTAAATAACAGTGTTTGGGACATGCTTTCATCTCCTTTGGATTTATACTCAGAAGTGGACTGGCTGGGTCTTTTCATTTTTTTAAGATTTTATTTATTTATTTTTACAGAGAGGGGAAGGGAGGGAGAAAGAGAGGAAGAAAAACATCCATGTGTTGGTTGCCACTTGAGTGCCCCCTTGTGGGGACCTGGCCCACAACCCAGGCAGGTGCCCTGACCGTGAATTGAACCGGTGGCCCTTTGGTTTGCAAGCTGTGCTCAATCCACTGAGCTACACCAGCCAGGACGAATTGCTGGGTCTTAAAGCAGTTCTGTATTTATTTATTTATTTATTTGTGGGGGAAATAGTGGTAGCAGTAATTTACAATCCTGCCAACAGACCCAGATGACACTTATCTCTTGTCTTTAATCATAATCATTGGAACGGGAGGGAGATGATTTCCCACCGTGACTGTCATTTGCATTTCCCTGATCATAGGTGACGCTGAACATCTGTTTGCATAGCTGCGAGCCATTTGTGTGTCTTTGGGAAAATGTCAGTTCAGGTCCTTTGCCCATTTTTTTTATGAGAATATTTGTTTTTCTGCTATTAGGTGGTCTAAATTCCTTATATATTTTTAGATATTAACTCGTTATCAGAAAGACGGCTTGCAGATGTTGGCAGTCGGCTCCCCTTCTGTAGGTGGTCTTTTCATGTTGATGATTGTTTGTTTTGCTGCGCAGAAGCTTTTTAGTTTGATGTAGTCCCACTTTTAAATTCTTTTTATTTTTATTTTTGGGCTCAAGGTTTTGGGGCCCCATGCAGAACACCCCTGCCAAGACCCACATCAAGGCATGTCCTCACCTGTGTTTTCTTCCGGGAGGGTTGTGGTTTCAGGTCTCACATTTAACCCTTTAAACCAGTTGGACTTAGTGGTCGTAAGTCATGGGCATAGAGACCCAGTGTCCTTGTTTTGTGCATGGTTATCCAACGAACCCAACATCACTTATTGAAAAGACCACTATTTCCCCATTGAGCAGTCTTGGCTTCCTTACAGAATATTAGGTGAATGTATACTTATTTATTTTTTAAAAATATTGTATTTCTCTTTAGAGAGAGGGGAAAAGAGGAAGAAACAGAGGGAGAGAATTATCCATGTGTGGTTGCCTCTCATGCGCCCTCTACTGGGGACCTGGCCCACACCCCAGGCATGTGCCCTGACTGGGAATTGAACCAGTGACCCTTTGGTTCACAGGCCAGCACTCAATCCACTGAGCCACACCAGCCACCACTGAATGTGTATTTGGATGCCTGTTTTAACTTGTCATAATTCTATGTTTACTATAGCTCCTGACATAGGAGCGAAGCATTAGTAATTTAATTCGGTGAAGAAAGGGGATGGCTGTAATATTCACACAAGTTATCCCAAGCAAGAATCGATCCATACCGACTCACACTGTCTCTTTTACAGCCTCAGACAGCAGTCCCCGAAGGAAAGAATAAACGCCCGCACAATTATTTATGTTCAAAGTCATATGAAATAAATCAGTCCATCCTTTAATGACTTGAAGGCCATTTTTGTACGAGCAAATAATTGTCTCTGTCCCATTTCACTCGGAACCCAGCGGGGATAATTGTCTCCTAGCCTGGCTTCGGGGGAACTGTGAAATGCAATAATTACACAGAGAAGTAAGCAGGCTGGGGCACGGGTGCTGGAATTCTCTACTATTTTGTGCAGACACGGGGTTGGTGGGGCTGGTGGGTCTGAGCGCACTCCCGGCGGAGCCAGCGCCGTCTCCTCCCTCCGAGGTGGCGATAGGCCTAATCTAAGATTCTGTGCCTCAAATTGACACGCTCCAGTTTCACCCCCGCTTCCTTCCTTCCACTGGAAGTGCTAATAAGGAGAAAAATGCCCAAGAGACTGTCAAAGGGAAAAAAAAAATAATAGAAAAAGAATCACTTTGTTGGAACGTGCTTGCATTTTTAAACAGTTAGGGAATGAAACCCTGTTATTACCGCTGCTCTATCATCTCTGTGTTTCAAGGAAGCTATTTCTATCTCGGGCTTGAAAACAAACCATAAATCCGCGTGCATGGATCTTGCCGGTTGATGAGAGAGGGAGAGAGACAGGGAGAGAGACAGAGAAATTGGCTCATTTAGAATGATCAGCGTTTGGAATCCCAGACAAGGCGGCTCAAGGTTATGATCCAAGATATTTTCATTTATTACCAATAACTAGGTAATTAACAAGAGTTATCCACAGAGAAAGAAGCCCCGGGTCAACAGTTATTCCTAACACGTGCAGCAAAAGAAAGAAGGAGGGAAAGGAAATACCCTTCCTGGTAAAGTCAAGAAAATGTGTAGCCCTGATCTCACGCAAGCCCTTTGGGGTTCAGATAGGACCAGGGGCCCTCTGAGGACATACTGTTTGCACCCCAAACCAGCCCGCCCCTTCTGCACGACGTCATGTCTTCTTTCTCAAGTCCTTCTTTGTGCAGATTGTAACCCGGAGATTCTTCCCATCACCTCCCAAAAATGCATCTTAGGGTCAACAACGACTTCCTCCTTGGAAGTCTTGTGATCACTTACCTGTACTCCTTCTGTTTGATTTTTGCTATGTGAGCGTCATCTCGGAAATAGCATGGATTCCTTGCCCTTGGATTGCATGCGTGAATCCAGTATTTTTTCTCCAGGGGCTCAAGAATCAATTGTTTGTAGCTCCCTACCATCCCTCACCCTTCATCTCCTTTTCTACACAGGATCCATTACGGGAAACATCCATTTTTCAGGGGTGCCAAGTACCACTGCTATGGATGATCTGCAGACTATAATGTTATTTCCACTTTCTCTGCCATGATTAGGTTACTTCCATCCATTTTTGGAATGACTGTACCTTTAACTAAAACTCTTGTTGCCTCTCTTCTAAAAGAATACCCACTGAGCGGCATTAATTGGGACGTGGTATTGTTCTTTTTTTTTTCCTGTGAAAACTAGGACGCATCTTTCTTTTCTTCAAGCCCCCTTCAACTCAAATCTAGATGGTTCAGGCACAAAACACCGGTTAGGATCCCTCTGGTCATTGATCATGGGATCTCATTGGGTAATATGGACATGATCACTGTCCAGGCAGCTTGGTCCTTTTAGGTCCTGCTTTCTCCACTGCTTCCAGTGTATTCTTGCTGCTCAGGGATCTGCGAAAGGACGGGGGGCCAATGTCCAACTTCTGTGAGGGCACCACCCACCCTGCCGCGTCTCACCTGACTCTCTGTTTCACTCCACCTTCTGAATCCTGACCCCAAAGAGTCATTTTAAACGCTGCCAAGAAAAGGAAGAAAATTTGATTGCCTTTGGTGCTTTAAAAAAAAA
>PVJI01020578.1:0-28750 GCA_004026765.1 Micronycteris hirsuta | reverse complement strand
TGAAGAGGTCAGGTGATTAAGAAATGCAAATAGGTAGTTACAGAATAGCCATGGAGATGTAAAGTACAGTGTAGGAAATGGAGTAGCCAGAGAACTTATACATGACCCATGGACATGAACGATGGTGGGGGGATTGCCTGAGGGACTGCGTGATTGCTGCATTGAAGAGGGCAAAGGGGAGAAAATTGGGACAACTGTCATAGAATAATCAATAAAATATAATTTAAAATGAATATTTTATGATTCTAGAAAAAAAGATAATTAAAATGGTAAAGTTTAAGACAAGGAGATAATTTTTTTTTAATTTTACATTGTTGTTGTTCAATTACAGTTGTCTGCATACTCTCCCCTCCCCTCCCCCTCCAATCCCACCTCCCTTCCTTGCCTCCCTCCCCACCCTTGGTTCTGTCCATGTGTCCTCTATAGTGGTTCCTGAAAAACATTCTCCCCTAAGACAAGGAGATAATTTTAAAAGCCACAAGAGTAAAGGAGATAACAACCTACAGGGGAGCTCCTTTTAGAATGTCATCTGATTTCTCAACAGAAATATTTCAGGCCAGAGGGTTGGTGCAAAATATTCAAGGTAGTGAAAAGCAAGGACCTACTACCAAGGTTACTTTACCCAGCAAGGCTATCATTTAAAACTGAAGGAGAAATAAACAGTTTCCCAGACAAAAAAGAAAAGAAAAAAAGCTAAATGAATCTGTTACCACAAAACCAGTATTACAACAAATGTTAAATTGCTTGCTTTAAAAAAAAAAAAGAAGAAAAAAGAACAGATAAAAATACTTTCAAATAGCAATAAATATGTTTTTATCAATAATAGCTTTAAATGTAAATGACATAAGTGCTGTAACAAAAGTCATAGGATAGTTGAATGGATAAGAAAACAAGACCCATATATATACTGTCTCCTAGCTATTCACCTTAGAATAAAGATACACACAGACTAAAGGTAAAGGAATGGAAAAAGATATTTCATGCAAATAGAAAGAGGGAAAAAGGCTGAGGTAGCTATATTCATTTAACACAAAATAGACTTTAAAACAAAGGGCATAGTAAGAGACAAAAAAGGACACTACATACTAATAAATAGAACACTCCAACCAGAGGATGTATCCCCAGTGAACATTTCTGTACCCAATATATGGAGCACCTAAACATGTAAAGCAAATCTTGATACACATAAAGGGAGAGGTCAACAGAAATACAGTTATAGTAGGGAAGTTTAACACTACATTGATTTTAATATATAGCTCTTTTAAAGTGAAAGTCAACAAGGAGACAGTGGCTTAAAATGACATACTACCAAATGGATTTAATTGATATCTTCAGAGTATTTCATCTGAAAGCAGCAGAATAACCATTCTTTTCAAGTGCACATGGAACATTTTCTAGGATATACCACATGTTAGGACACAAAACAAGTGTCAGTTCATTTAAGAAGGTTGAAATCATATCAAGCATCTTCTCTGACCACACTGCTATGAAACTAGAAATCAATGACGAGAAAAAAAACTGAAAAATACACAAAGATATGGAAACGAAATAGCATGTTATTAAACAATGAATGAGTCAACAATGAAATCAAGGAAGAAATCAAAGGATAGCTTAAACCAAATGAAAATTAGAACACAACAAACCGAAATCTGTGGGACACAGGGAAAACTATCCTAAGAGGAAAATTCATAACATTACAGGTCTATCTCAAGAGACAAGAAAAAGCTCAAATAAACTATCTAAATTTACACTTAGAGAGTTTTGACCAAGATGGAAGCATAGGGAGAAACCCTTTGCTTCCTTGCACAACCAAAAGGAGGATAACAACCAATCTAAAATCAATAAACAACCAGAAGTGCCAGAAAATCAAACTGCATGGAATTCTGACAACCAAGGAATTAAAGAAACAGTCAACCAGAGCAATCAGGCCAGTAAGGCGGCGGACACAGAGAACCCACAGTGAGGTGGTGGACCGCGTAGGCAGGGCTGGCTGAGAGAAGCCCCCCCAGCAAGGCAGCAGACCATGTGGACAGGGCTGGCTTTGGCAAGGTGGTGGACAGTGCAGGTGGGGCTGACTGAATGGGAAACTAAGACTCTGAGCTGACTGTGGACAATGGTGGTTGCCTTGGTGGAAGAAACTCCCAGTCTAACAGGAGAGTCTGTTGGAAAGTAGGGCTAGAGCCAAGCAGGCAAGCTGCATTTTTCCCTCTCTGGCCCCTGCCCCACATGCAGTGCCACAGCACAGCAAAGAGGGTTGCCCTGCCCTGGTGAATACCTAAGGCCCAGCTCCCTTACAACTTAACAGGTGCCCCAGGACAAAGAAATAGGGCCCAAATGAAAGAACAGAGCAAAACCTCAGAAAGAGAGCTAAATGATGAGGAGATAGCCAACCTATCTGATAGAGAATTTAAAGCCCTGGTAGTCAAAATGCTCACAGATTTGATTGAGCTTGGTTGAAAAATGAAAAAACAAATGAAAGATACCTAAAATGAAATAAAACAGAATGTGTGGGCCAATATTTTGTTGAACATTTTAGCCTCTATGTTCATTGGCAATATTGGCCTGTAGTTTTCTCTCTTTGTTGTGTCTCATCTGGTTTTGGGATTAGGATGGGATTTTGGGATTTGGGGTTGGAGAACATTATGCTAAGTGAAATAAGACAGGCAGTGAGGGACAAATATCATATGATCTCACTGTTAACTAGAACATAATCAAGAAAAGAAAAAAGCAAACAAAATGTAACCAGAGATATCGAAATTAAGAACACTCTAACAATAGCCAGAGGGGAGCGGGGAGGGGACAGTAGGAGAAAGGGTTTTCAGGAAATACTATAAAGGACACATGGTCAAAACCAAGGGGGAGCGTGGAAACAAGGGAGGGAGGTGGGTTTGGCTGGGTGGAGGGGAAGTGGTGGGGAGAAAATGTAGACAAGTATAATTGAACAATGATAGAATAATTTATGAAACAAAAAAAATTAAGTGAAAAAAAGGAAAAAAGACAAATAACCCACCAACAATGAGCAAAGGATATGATTAGGCAATTCAGAGAAAAAAAATGCAAATGTCTAGTAAACATATGGGAGTCATTCCATCTCTCTAGTAACTGGAGGAAAAATAAAATTAAAATAACATGATTAAGAAAATTAAAAAAAACAACTCATAGACACAGACAATGGTATGGTGATTACCAGAGGTAAAAGGGGGTGGAAGAGGTAGAGAAGAGAGAATATATGGTGATAAAAGGAACTTGACTTGGTGTGGTGAACACACAATATAATATTCAGATAATGTATTATAGAATTATGCACCTAAGATCTATATAATTTTATTAACCAATGTCACCCCAATAAATTCAATTTAAAAGGGAAAAAACATGGTACTTTCTGTCCATCCCATTGTCAAAAAATGTAAAAATGGACAGTAGCTGTGATGGTAAGAACATATCACAAAGTGCCCTCTCACAAGCTTTATCAAGAGCATAGTCTGGCACAGTCTATTCTGAGAGCAACTGCTAATACCTTTCAACTTTTAAATTTTACTTTATCTTTTGAACAATTAATTCTACTTCTAGGAATACATCCTCCAAGATTATTCCTACATGTACTAGAAATGTGTACAGACTGATCTTTCATTTAAAAATTTTTTTATTTATTTATTTATTTTTAGAGAGAGGGGAAGGGAAGGAGAAAAAGAGGGAGCGAAACATTAGTGAGTGGTTGCCTCTCATGCACCCCCAATGGGGGATCTGGCCTGCAACCCAGGCATGTGCCCTGACTGGGAATCGAACCAGCAGCTCTTTGGTTTGCAGGCCCACACTCAATCCACTGAGCTACACCAGCCAGGACTGATGTTTCATATTTTTAAAGTCTATAATAGCAAATAAAAAATAAAGGAAGAAACCTAAATGTCCTTTAATAGAAAACAGACTGAACAAATTTATAAGATGTCCTTATTATGGAATACTCTTCAGATATTAAAAGGATGAAGTTGATTTATATGCACTGCATTAAAAGGATGAGGTTGATCTATATCTGCAAAGATCACCACGATTATATTAAGTGAAAAAAGCAAGTCACCCAATAACATAGAATGCATTAATCTCATGTACATATAAGCATAGAAAAAGGGTCTGGGAGGACACCCACCAAACCATTAAGCATAGTTACAGTGATGATTAAATATAAAGAAGGGGGTAGGGAGAGATTGATGTGGAAGTATTTGTGCCATACAAATATTTACAGCTGTGTTGGTTTTTCAGAACAAAAATAATTTTAACACCCCAAATGTTAACTTATTAGCACAAAGACCAGAGACCCTAAGGCTCTGAAAGGTCAGCACTATAGAACTGAAAGAAGACAATGTGGGCAGCCAAAGCAAACATGGGCTTTGGAGTCAAGCAAAGCTGGTTCCAGTTTGGCCCTGTGCCCTGCCCCTGCCTTTTTTTTTCTGACTGGGAGCAAATTACTTAACCTCACTGAGTCTCAATAAAATGGAAATAAAAGTACCTACCCCCCAATCTTGATGCACAAATCATATATGTACAATTTTTTTTCTCTCTTTCTGATTTATATTATATGTGTAGGATGGATTACTATGGTAGCTGAAAGACTAAAGGGAAGTCCGCAAGGGTTTCTGCTGGTTTTTTGTTGTTGGTTTTTTTTTTCTGATGGACCCAAAGAAATGTGTAAACAGCCCTGTCGTGGTGTCAGAGTGTCAGGAAGTGCAGTGGGGTGTAGGGGAGAGCTGTACTACAGAGGTTCTGGGCACTGGAGCCAGGAAGAACAATTTCAGTAATTGGGGCTACCTCTAGCAGGGTTTCTAAAATTTTATCAAGCATCAGAATCACCTGGAGGGCTGTTAACACAGTTTTCTGGAATCCATCCCCAGAGCTTCTGATTCAGGAGATCTGGGGTAGGACTAGCAGGCGTGTCCAACCCGCGGCCCATGGGCCGTGTGCAGCCCAGAATAGCTATGAATGTGGCCCAACACAAAATCATAAATTTACTTAAAACCTTTTTTTTTTTGCTCATCAGTTTTTGTTAATGTTTATGTATTTAATGTGTGGCACAAGACAACTCTTCTTCCGGTGTGGCCCAGAGATGTCAAAATGTTGGACACCCCTGAACTAGAGAGTTAGTATTTCTAACAAGTTATTAAGTGATATTGATGCTACTGGTTTGGGGAACCACAATGTAAGACCCATTGACCTAGAGCCTCAATAACTGCTCCTGCCACAGTGGATTTTAGGCTGCAGCAGCCTCTTTCCCTACCCCTCTTCTGGAATGTTCTCTCTACACCTCCTGTGGCACCATAGTCTCACTCCTGATCAGTGCCAGTTTCTGCAGCCTGTGCTTCTCTCTCTTCAAGGTGATGGGACAGCTGAGGAGAACCCAAGACTTTTAGCAGGGACAGGGGAGGTGTTGAGGGACAGCTGAGAGTCAACCCAGCCTGGGCCTGGATCCTGCCTGCTCTGTGTGCTCAGCACAAGGAAGGAAGCGTGTCTCCCTTCTGCCTAAGCAGATTGGGAAAGATAACTTTGTTAACAGGAGAAGCCCAGGCTCGGGGGTTGTGCTCTATAGAATTGGCACAATCTGCTGTCATGCATGAGCTGCTTATTTCAATAGAGAACCCGGCTTTGTCCTGATAACTCCTCTGTGTGGGAAATCCTCCACCTAGTGAAAGTGTCCCTCATTCCCCCCTGCAGCCCACCCTTTGTCCCTCAGGGCACAGGAACCCTTGAACATCAGCCGAAAGTCCGTAATGAAGAATCTCTGTCTCACGACCAAATCAGCCAGGGAAAAGGAACAGAGAGGGCCATGGCTCACCTCCTGGCCCTCTCCAGGTGGCACAAAAAAGAAAAAGCAGGTATTGATCCCTACACTGGTGAAGCAAAGAACATTGCTCTTTCTCCAATAGTATCCAAACCTTCTTTCTAATATTGGTAACACAGTGACTATTTATCAAGTGCCTACTATGTGCCAAATACTAAACTCAGTTTTATACACATTGTCTTATTTCATCACTACAACTCTTTGAAGTAGCCACTGATTCCTATTTTTCACAAAAGAAAAATGAGGTCAGGCAAAGTCACTTAGGCAAAACCAGGCAGCTGGCATTAACCACTTCCATGTTCAGTTTCCTACAAAATGGAGGCCCAGCCCCAAAGCCAGATTACAGGGTTCAGGGCTGGGAGATTAGAGTCCCCACCATCGCCTCTTTCCTTGAACACATGTGTATGAGGCCTCTTTGCACACTCCATGTGCCAGGCATCACAGTGGGTCCTTTGCCTTATCCATCTCTGTTGCCAGCACAGCAAAAGTCTATGGTAGATGGGAAGGGCAAAGTTGCACATCAGATATTTCATTTGTTGGTGTTGCTGAAGTTTTAAGAAGATGCAGGAGAATAAACCATAACTGGACAAACAAGAGACAAAAATTATGCCCTGTTTGGTATAGCTCAGTGGATTGAGTGCCGTCCTGTGAACCAAAGGGTCACTGGTTCAATTCCCAATCAGCGTACATGCCTGGGTTGCAGGCCAGGTCCCCAGAAGCGGGTGCATGAGAGGCAACCACACATTGATGTTTCTCTTCCTCTCTTTCTCCCTCCTTTTCCCTCTCTCTAAAAATAAATAAATAAAATCTTTTTTTAAAAAGAGAGAGAGAGAAATTACATTTCACAACCATTTTTGTCCTCTAGAACTCTATTTCAGCCCTGCTGGCCTTCTGGCTGCTGAGAGTCTTTGCCCTGGATTGCTCCTCCCTCCTTACCCTCACAGCTCCCTCCCTCACCTTCTTTAAAGTCTTCCCAGACCTTACCTTCTAAGTGAGGTCGGCATGAACACCACCTCCCTACATCTGTCACACTTTTCATTTTTGTTAGAACTTAACCCCTTCTAACCTACTACATAATGCATTGTTCAGACTAGAAGATGTAACAGACCATAAGAAACACCTAGACTTTAGAGGAGGAAAATAGGAAAAAAATTTTTGAAGGAAAAAATGTGGTAAAATATTTAATAACATAAATAACATAATATTTCACCAATGTAAATATAAGCCAGGTAAGCTACATTCAGACTATAAGATGCACCCCCATTTTCCTCCCAAATTTGGGGGAGGAGTGCATCTTATAGTCCAAAAAATACAGTAATACACCTGGGCCTCAGAACTGTGCCATTACTTCAGGGACTCATTTTCACTGACCTTCAGTTTCCTCATTTATGAAAAAAGGGGGTTGGGGCCAATGATTTCTTCTAGTCTTTCTCAGTTCTGGCATTTTCTGTCTAAAAAGGGGAAATGTATGACCCTGGTCAAGCCACACTTAGAAACAAACCAACACTTGACCCTGCAGCATAGGACACAGCCACACTCAGGGGGAAGAGAACACGGCAAACAAAACCAACGAGTGACAGGGATTCACAGCATTGCATGGGTTAGATCAATAGTCATTATTGTTATCAAAAGTCCTCTCACAAAATAGGAAGGGCAGGAAGGGTTATTATTATCTCTGTTTCATAGGTGAGAAAACTGAGACTCAGAGAGGCTGACCAAGCTGACCACAAATAGGAAGCAAAAGAGCCACACCCAGAGCCAGGTCTTATCTTTGCACACATAACTACTCCATTGTCTCCAAAACACATCCTAGAAAAAGAAGGCCACCATTACATTATCCAAAATGTCAATAGTTTAATAACCTGTTCTATATTATTACAGAATACAGAATTGGATTTGCATTAAATGTGGTGAATCTCATGTTCTAGACTCTAGAGATTTCTTTACATCAAATGATACAATGGGGCCACCATGAGAAGGCACCCTCTGAAAAACCTGAGCAACTGACTGATTCCTGGTAGGAAGAGGCAACTCATTTCTCAACAATAGCTAAGATAAGCCTCTCTTCCCATTTCTTTAAATACATTCCTCAAGAGGTATGGAATCAAGTGTTTCCATTTTTAAGGACTTTCCAGCTGCAAACAGAAGAACTTACAAAACAAATAATTCAATCATTTGGGCATTATTAGTAGAGTGTCTTCAATGTCAGGGGAGTAAGTAAGAAAAGAAAATGCTAAATTAGAAAGCTCGATATAACCAAGCCTGAGAGACAGACTATCATTGGTTCAGAGCTTTGTTGACATTCCCTGTTTTTCCAGACTCAAACTTGTTCTCTACTACCATCTACACGATGATGTCAGATAAGGCTGCCAACCACACTAGCCAAGTTGGACTGGGAAGCCCTGGATGGGAGTAGTTCACTTTGAAGAGAAGCTTTATAGGTTCTGGAATGTCTCCGGGAAAGCACAAGCTTTAGGAATTGACATTTACTGAATGTTCTCAAAAGAATTGAAATACCATATGATCTGGAACATAATCAAGAAGCCAACAAAATATAACCAGAGACATTGAAATTAAGAACAATCTAACAATAGCCAGAGGGGAGGGGGGAGGGGATAGTAGGAGAAAGGGTTTTCAGGAAATACTATAAAGGACACATGGACAAAACCAAGGGGGAGGGTGGAAGCAAGGGAGGGAGGTGGGATTGGCTGGGGTTGGGGGGAACAGCGGGGAGTAATACAGACAACTGTAATTGAACAACAATAAAGTAATTTTTTAAAAAAAGAATTATTGCATTTCTTTCTTCTCCTCTCCAAACTCTTAATTTATTGATAGTCAGGAACAGCCTTACCAGTTGTTTTTAACTGAGGGATTCCCTAGAGGACATTGTCCCAGTCAATGCGGATCCTGAAACTTGGAAGTTCAAAAGAAATTCGAATTCTAAAGTAAATAAAACTGTGGGGTACTGAACATTTTAATAAAAATGAAATTTGAGCCTGGCTGGTGTAGCTCAGTGGATTGAGTGTGGGCTGTGAACCAAAGGGTCGCCAGTTCGATTCCCAGTCGGAGCAGTTGTGGGCCAGGTCCCCAGTAGGTCCACGAGACAGGCAACCACACATTGATGTTTCTATCCTTCTCTTTCTCTCCCTTCCCCTCTATCTAAAATAAATAAATAAAATCTTTTTTAAAAAATGAAATTTGAGACTAGCTCTATATTGGTGCCGTCCTCCTTAAAATTGCCACCATCAAAATACAATATGCCCATGACACCGGAAAGAACAAGAAATTGGGGGAGGGAGAGTGGACGCAGATTTTTTTCTTTTGGCTAACCCATAAAGTTGCCTTCAATTTCGTAGTTATACATTGCAGATTTCCTTAAACAATCCCAATTTCAACTATTTCTTACCCCATTGGTTCCACAAATAAACTTGTAGAATAAAATGTTCCAATTTTTTGTTCTTAAAATGTGGTCAAAACAACCACTTTTGATACCACTGCAATAGTCACACACAGAAGGGAGTGGACCTCAGAGGCAGACAGCATCATTCCTCATCAAGCCACACCAGTATGTCACTCGAGAGCCTCTTGGTGAGCGAAAAACTCATACCCCCATTTCACAGATGGAGTACCTAAAGTCTAAAACTAATAGCTGATGGTGTAGAATCCCCTCAAAAGTATTTATAATTATGAATGAAACAAGGTGGTAAATGTTATTACCTTGACAAACAGTGCCATAATTCTCTGGAGTAGTGAGGCCCCTTTTCAAAGAGGGAGAATGCCCTGCCAAATTTTATGAGACACAAGAACAAACCACTAATGGAGGGTGAAATATCATCTTTTGACAAAAACTGGCCTCTCTCTGGGTTGGTTTTGGCAGTCTGATTCAGAGGAAAGGAATGCACACAGGTGACCTCTTATTATCCCTACATCCCTAAGATTCCCTAAGCTGATGGTGGGACATTGAGAAAATACCCCTGGACTCAAGCACCTAGAGAGAAGCCTTTCTGTTATAAACGGCCTGTCTTCTGTTAAAAGAAACTTTTAGAGGCCACAAAAGCCTCATCTAAGCTTTTCCACATTAGCTTACCCTGCCCTCCTCCCCTCAGTACCCAACACAGCTCTCCCATTCTCTCTCTCCTATTGTTTTCCAAACATCCCTTTCTTCATAAAAGCTGTCTGGCTGGGAGCTTAAAATATTGCTGGACAGTAAAACCTACCCATCAGGGCCAATCCAGTCATATCTGCTCAGTCATGTAGCACAGTAGGGGTGGGGTGGAGAAGTGGGAGGTGGGCTTTTAGATACCAAAGGAAAGAGGCCAAAGTTGCCGTTCCGCTACTGAGCACCAAAGAAGAAAGAGAGCACATATTTCTTCAGAGGACTCTACTATTGGCAAGTTTTCTTTGGGTGATATTAGTTTCTAGCCTCCCTATACCCTCTACCCCCAACCCCACTTCTCTCCCAACCTAATTGAAGGGCCATTTCTGGGCTTCTCCGAAAGGAAAAAGGTTGCCACTAAAGTTCAGTCTTAGTTGGGATGACTGGACTTCAATTCTGAAAACTCTTTTGAAACTAGCAGAAGAGTTGGCAGAGGTGTGGAAAGGAAAGGAAGGTAGGAATGGGGGAGGTGAAGCAGAAATGTCCATATTTTAACTACAACTTGACTTTCTGAAATCTTTTCATTTTTCAGAATGAATTAACATGCCTCCAGGAATCCAGAGGGACCTAAACTAAGTATTTGATATTTATGAAACAGTTTTGTACCTTTTCACTCAAATTCTTCAATGGGAGTAATAGTAACAACTATTGAGTATTATGGGTATAGGGGAGGCTTAATGCTCAGAATTTTTGATGGAGTGTTTCATGGATCACAGGAATGGGTCTGGCTAAGAATTGCAAAACTTCCTGTGAGTAGGTTCTGTTGTCTTTCTGTGGGAGCTGCTGGCTAAGTAGCTACTCTAGAAACATGAAAGGAGGCACATTTACCATCCCTTGTCAACCGGAATGGTACGTGACCATCTAATCCTTTGGGGAGCTTGTTAACACAAATGTGTGTGTTGTTCTGCCTCTTCAACAGCAGGAGAAATCTGTGCTATACTGGAAATTGCCCTGGGCTTGTTGCTGGAGAGCCAGGACCTACATCCCACCTCTACCTTCACTAGCTGAGTCATCTTACTTTACCTCCTAGCTTGTGTTCCACCTGGTAATGGGGTCTGGTAATGCCTAATTCACTAACTTTCAAACATCCACCTGCAGACCTGTCGGTTCTGGTTCAAATGAATTTTTCATCAGCCTATGATAAAAATGTGAAAATGATAGTAAAAAACATAGTAAATTTTTCATCAAGTTAAATGTGTTTTATTTAAAGGCCTATCTTTCATTCTGAAATTATGTCTTTTCTAGTTTTGTGGTATTAAAATTCCTCTTTTATGAAATGATAGTGAAAATGGACTGTAGTCATAGTGAGTGATTTAACAAGTTTCTTATTTTTAAGTCTTTGTTTGGCAAAATAAGAAGTCAGTAGCCCTATGTTGATCACCTTATTTTGTTGCTGTTATTGTACTAGTTTGTGAAATCCAAGTGTGAGAATCATTGACTTAGTTCACAGGATGTTTACAGGACTGAAATAAGACATGTGAAAGCATATAAGTTATAAATAGATAAGGGCTACCCAAACCTAAAGTGTTATTTTAATTATTACCTAAAACCAGGACCCACTGATGGGATGTTTTGGTGGACACCCTAGGGGTGGAAACTTGAACTCCATTGTTTAGTTTCCATTTGTAATCTGTTCACTAAATTTTCACAAGCAAAAAAAACAGAGAATTGTATCTTTAAAGAAAAGAAGAGAAATATTCTTCCTTTGGTTTAGATTTCTCACTGCTTCAGTGAAAGTTTGCTCTGACTTCCTTGAAGTATAAATTTATTTATTTATTTATTAAAGATTTTTAAATTTATTTTTAGAGAGAAGGGAAGGGAGGGAGAAAAATAAGGGGAGAAACATCAATGTGTGGTTGCCCCCAAGTGCCCCCTACCGGGGACCTGGCCCGCAACCCAGGCATGTGCCCTGACTAGGAATTGAACTGGTGACTCTTTGGTTCGCAGGCCGACACTCAATCACTGAGCCACACCAGCCAGGGAATGAAGTGTAAATTTAACTATAAGACATCAGGAACTTGAGGCACTTTCCCTAAGCACCTCTAAGTCTTCTCTCCTTAACAACATAGTTGGCTTGTTTCAATGGCATGGCATTGAAAAACCTTTGTCCTAAGTTATAGTTTCTATCCTTTCACTGTTACAAGAAATGTTATAACTACACTTAAAAAAAACACTCAAACAATGCTAGCAATGCAGGGTAGGGTGTGGAAGAGACTGCTTGTCTTTCTTGAGTCTGGAAATTAAAAATGAGGAAACCAGGAGGGTCTTCATGTGCATGAACATATGTCATGACACTCGTGTTTGATCTCAAAATGAATTTTGGATCAATTTACTATCCTTGTTTAGTAGTTGCCATTTCTTTGCAAGTCCTCAATCTCCCCACTGCTGCCTGCAGCAAAGAGGACACAAGTTCTCTAGATTCTAAGTAATACTGGTATTACATGCACTGAGGGATTGAGAATTTCAGATTTCAGACAATGACTATTGGTCCCATCCACTGGTTTCTATGGAGCCCCCACTCTGTGATGGCTTTGTTCTGTGTCATGATGGTTCATGGAAGATGACAACAAAATGGTCCCTGTCCTCGAGAGCTTTTGTCTTAAAGGGGAAAGAAAAGACTATAGACATACAGTCCTGAGAGTATGGGCTTGCCACACACATTTATGTGGGTATGTGAGTGAAATACACACAGAAATCCTAAAAGACTAATATGGTACATACAATATAAGTAAGATTTCAAAACTGAGTTCATATATCAATGGGGATAAGACATTAGCAAAACTAGATTTATAGTACATTAATGCCAGACTTGATCTTATAAGAGTAAAATACATAGTTGTTATTTTAACGTGAATGTTAGAATTGACTATCTAATAGAAATTTTAATTTTTCTTTTTTTTTCCTCTACCACCAATTGGATTTATGCTTGGGCTGCTTACTGATTGTGATGTTTCCCACTTTTGGGGGGAAAGATAATGTGGAATGACTACCACTCTTTACAAGGCAAGCACTAGATTTAAATGTTTTTGAGGAGTGTTATCAGCAGAAGTATAACTAGATACATATAACTGAGATTCTGAACTGCCGGTTCTGATTAGAGGACCCTCTCTCACCCTCAATTCTCCATTCCTAGAAGGAACTCCTCCCAATGCCAGTCATGACTGGAAATGCCACAGTTGCACTCAAGAGCAGGAAAGAAACTGCTCTTAAATGTCTCACCTAATTGAGAGTTTCTGAAGCTCCAAGAAGAGCAATGTCCTCTGCCCTCCAATAAGAAGCAGATAGCTGTTTTGCGTACCCTGAGAGCACAGGCTGGCCATTACTCATGCCTGCAATTGGTATTGGCAATCAAGCACTGTCTAGTCAAGCTCCAAACCACATGATGGAAGGAGGCTTTAAGATGCCATTTTGTTTATCCTCTCCAAAGATGAAAATCATACCTAATTTAAGAAACCACTTTTCATCACTCATTCAAGGGTTTAACAAATATCACTGTCATTAAAAGCAGTGGGCATATTCCTTTTGTCTCATGTAACTTCTGATCCTATGGGGTAGGACATAGCTGGAAGAAGCCCAGAACAGCATCTCTCAGAAGGGCAGTGGTGAGTAAATGCCACAACTCTAGTGTAGTTCAAGCTGGAGGTACATCTGTCCTAGACTGAGGTGGAAGTTTTGGTCATAGTCCTTCATAGGTTACCAGCTTGCACAACAGGCTTGCACTGAATGAATGACCCAGTTTGTATCCATCACCCCTGTCACTTCAACCCTATTTACATTAGTCATTGCTGTTGCTAAGGCATTATATATCACCATATTTAATGGTTGTTGTTGTTGTTTTTGTTTTTACAGGTCAATTTTTAGCTCTTTTAAAATAACCACATATTACAAACCCTAACAACTTTCCTTCTGTAGGACACTAAAAATGTCCTAGTGGACCTTCTTCACTCGAAAACAAAATTCTTTCCCAAAGCACTCTCTCTATTCCTTAGGTTTAAAAGAGTAATAAAAATGATTTTTAAAAGCTGCTCTCGATTTGTAAAGCTATTAAGAAGGGTGTCCAGATTTCAACTTGGAGAAAAGAAAACATAAATCAAGAATATGGGAGTCAGAGAACTGTGTAGCTCTGATCTCAGACAGTGTATCTCAGTGGTGTAATGGAAAGGACCCAAATTTTGGAATCAGTCAGACAGAACTGCTGCTAATTAGTTCATCATAGACTATTTATTTAACCTCTCTGAGCCTCAGTTTTCTCCTTTGTTGGAATAATAAAGTTTGTTAACAAACACTTATCAAGCTCTCATTATTTGCTGGGCTCTGTGACAAGCACTGAGTATTAGCTATAAATAAAGCAGGTATGGGCCATATCATCATGAAGAGTAAAGTCTATCAGGATCAAGTTAAATGAAATAATATAATGTCAAAAAGTCTATCACAAAGTACATATTCAATAAATATCAGCTTCCTTCCACTTCCCTTCAAACCTATGATCATTATACAGCTCAACATAGTCGAAAGTAAGATAGCTACTGACAATTTCATAGGTATAATTTTATAGGGCACCCAGATACTCATGGAATATGAAGTTTAGTATTATGCCTCATGAGCCTTAGTTCTGCCTATGATCTTGATCTAATTCCATGTAACCATGGATTTCTATGTATGGTCCACAATGCATCCATATTTTGTGTGGAGTTCAGGTAATTATATACATATTTGTCCTTTTAGATGGCTTGTGAGGTGAACGAGAACATGTATTACCATTAAACCCAATTTACAGATAAGGGTATTAATGGAAGTGGATTTTTAATGCTCCTTTTGTCCCCTAGTCCTAGTCTGCACAGAGAAAGCACTCAATAGATGCTATTTACCTGTGGATTGTTCCAGCAACTCAAAAAGGAGAGGTAGCCCAAGGGTTAGTAGCGACTGACTCCCGGTTGCACTGCAGCCCCTCAGCTTTTGTCTTTCCCTCCTCCAGGTGAGTGAGAAATGGGCGACTGGAGTTTCCTGGGGAACATCTTGGAAGAGGTGAATGAGCACTCCACGGTCATTGGCCGAGTCTGGCTCACTGTGCTTTTTATCTTCCGGATCCTTATCCTTGGCACAGCCGCTGAGTTTGTGTGGGGGGATGAGCAGTCTGACTTCGTGTGCAACACCCAGCAGCCGGGCTGTGAGAACGTCTGCTACGATGAGGCTTTCCCCATCTCCCATATCCGCCTCTGGGTGCTACAGATCATCTTCGTCTCCACACCGTCGTTGGTGTACGTGGGCCATGCCATGCACCACGTGCGCAGGGAAGAGAAGCGCAAAGAGCGTGAGGCAGAGGAGCTGTATCAGCAGGCGGCAGGCAATTGTGGCGAGAGAGGGCCACTCCCCCTTGATCAGAGCAGCATCAGGAAGAGCAACAGCAGCAGCAAAGGCACCAAATTCAGGCTGGAGGGGACCTTGCTGAGGACCTACATCTGCCACATCATCTTCAAGACCCTCTTTGAGGTAGGCTTCATAGTGGGCCACTACTTCCTGTATGGGTTCCGGATCCTGCCCCTCTATCGCTGCAGCCGGTGGCCCTGCCCCAACGTGGTGGACTGCTTTGTGTCCCGGCCCACGGAGAAAACCATCTTCATCCTGTTCATGTTGTCTGTGGCCTCTGTGGCCCTCTTCCTCAATGTTCTGGAGATGAGCCACCTGGGCCTGAAGAGGATCCAGTCAGTCTTCAAGAGGTCTGTAGAGCAGCCACTGGGGGAAATTCCGGAGAAGTCCCTCCACTCCATCACTGTCTCCTCCATCCAGAAAGCCAAGGGCTACCAGCTCCTCGAAGAAGAGAAAATAGTGTCCCACTATTTTCCTTTGACTGAGGTTGGCACCGTGGAGACTAGCCCACTGTCTGCCAAGCCTTTCAGTCAGTTTGAGGAGCAGATGGGCACAGGGCCTCTAGGGGACCTGTCTGCAGCTTACCAAGAGACACTGCCTTCCTATGCTCAGGTGGGAGGACAGGAAGTTGAGGGGATGGAGCAACCAGTAGAGGAAAGAGCAGAACCCGAGAAGAAGCAGGAAGAAGAGAGAGAGAGCACAGGAGGGCAGGGGACTGCAGGAGTGTTGGAGGGGGAGGAAGTAGAGACCCCCAGAGTAGGAAAGGAGGGTAAGGAACAAGACCTATTGGCTGAGAAGGTGTCAAAGCAAAGCCTGCCCACTGAGAAGGCACCTTCCTTGTGCCCAGAGGTGACTGGGCAAGACACCAGACCCCTAAGCAGGCTGAGCAAAAACAGCAGCCGGGCCAGATCAGATGATCTAACTGTGTAAAGTAGTGCCAAATAAATAAAGAAAGAAAACACTTGAGCTAACCCATAGGGCAAGATGAAAGGAAAAGATGACAACATGACTTGAGTCTGCTGTCCATCCCCTCACACACAGGCATGCAGTGGCACAGTGAATGCTGTACAACTAGGAAACTGTCTTTCCCATTTATAAGAGCTACCAATATAAACACATTGTCCCATCAAAGCTTTCAGTCTCATATAACTGTCTCACTCCTCTACCCCAACAGCTATGGGACTCTGCTTTGGTCCCCATTTTTCCATAGAGATCCTTCTGATCAGAGCTGTGATAATCTCATAGCCTTTTACGAGTGTTGTCTCAGGCTCACTAACTCAGTCAGACTTTGTCACCCCAGTCTTTCCCTAGCAGACACCATGTGACCCTATATCCGGGGTCCCAAATGCAAATGCCTACAGAATACAGGCAGATGATTTCAACTAGTGAGGTGGTCCTGTTCTAATGCCATGGAAGAGCTAGGGCTGTGAAAATTGGAGAGCAGAGGGCAGCTGCTTCTCCATTTCAGGCAGTGTTACCAAGCCATCTGATTTTTTCAAGAGAAGCCAGAAATGCAAACATTTAAATTAATTTTCCAATATTTTTAACTAAAAATAAATATGTCAACTAAATTTTAAATATGCCACGTGGGCCAAAAAAATGTGTAAGCCAAATTGAACTTGTGTGGTACCAACTTGCAAGGTCAGCTTACACTAGTGAGCCCAGCTTTCCTATGGTATTGGTCATATTGTTTATAGTTTTGAATTCTTTCTGTACCTTCTGAACCTCTTTGCACCATTCTGTAGTGTTCATTTGAAATCATCAGTCCAAGAGATGCCCAGAGTTCCCACTGTCCTTTCTTTTGAATCACTGTAGCCCCTGGGTTCAGACACAATTACATCCCTTGTATTGCTGGAAGTCTGCCCTGGGAACCATCAGAGAAAGAAAGCAAGCCCTTTCCTTGTGAACTAAAAAGGCTTTCAGGCCTCTGATAGTAATGTTCTTCCCTGATGCAATGAAGGTCCTTTTCTTTCCTTGCCTCTAAATATACACCTCTTTTCATCAGAACAGAGAGCAAGCCTAGCTCTGAACCAAAGGATACATGCCCACAGACCTGCTTTAAAGAGAGTAAGCTCTCAGGCACCAATTGTGTAAGAAAAGGCCCATCAAAGTGGCACTAGGAACAGTCTGCTACAAGTTGTAAGTCCTAACAGCCAGGGCCCCAAAGTTCAGTTCCAGGCCAGGCT
The DNA here is from genome assembly GCA_004026765.1 of Micronycteris hirsuta. Classification (NCBI taxonomy): domain Eukaryota; kingdom Metazoa; phylum Chordata; class Mammalia; order Chiroptera; family Phyllostomidae; genus Micronycteris; species Micronycteris hirsuta. The sequence continues at coordinate 11,211 of PVJI01020578.1, read as the reverse complement.
TTAACCCCAGAACGGATGTAGAGACTGAAGGAAGCAAGAGGGCTCTTATTGAAGGTCTCCAATGCTTCATCCCCACAACGAATAATCCTCACACATAGAGTCCAGTCAGGGGAAATTCTCAAGTACAAGTAAATATTTTAGACATGGACCAATTTTACCTAGAGCCAACCAATGCTCAGAGCAGAGGGAGAAAGTCAGTGGTCCCCAAGATGGTTCATCTAAACCAAAGTTATGCTTCATGGATTGCAGTGCCAAGGCTAAGGTAGGAGGGATAGAAACCAAGTTGACATGGCAGGAATCTGGACAGGAGACCAGCAAGAGATTCAAAAATGTACCTAGAAAAACTGCCTTCATTCTCTCTTCCCCACAGCCAGCATCATCCTAAAATATGCAAATCCCTGGTACTGCCTCTAGTTACCAACTTCTTTTTTAGATATTTTTATTCCAGAGCAGAGACTTCTCTGAAATTATTCCTTCCCTGTGACAATATTGTCGTTTCTTGCTGGCCCATTATAAAGCTGAAGGGTCTAAAACATGAAATTCATTCTAAGGTCTGATTGTTTAATAATTACTCCAGCGAAAATTTATATTTTAAAAGAGAAAGCCTAAAATATATTTTACCTGGGTCATCCAAAGTGGTCAACCTTCAGTGAAGGAATGTATTGGCTGACAAATAGAAGAGATATTTATCTTATAAACATGAGGCTTTCTGGCTACTACTTGAATCTTCCCTTTGCAGCCATACCTTCTTCTGTATGGTGAGAGAAATAACAAAATCCTAGGCTTAAGGACAAGACATTGTGTCATTGACCCTCCAATGGCTACACTATCATTCCTACAATTTTGCTCTTGAAGACCAATTTTAAGAAATCATAAACTCAGAGCCTGAAAACAGCCTGATCATTATCAGGATAAAAGATAAAGTATCTATCTCAACCAGAACCTGATCCAAAAAGGAAAAGAAAAAGAAAACTGTCCTATGTGGAAACAACTGGTGCTATTTAGAAGCAGTTGTGGAATCTGGTCTCCCCTCTGCTGGGCCACAGTTTGTGGGTGAGTGCATTTTCTTGGATGAAGCAGCATCTTGCTTCACTCTCTCTGTCAACCCCACCACCATGGAAGTTGACATTTTCCCTTAGTCTTCCCCAAAAAGAGGAAACTAGTTTGGAAAAAACAAAAGCACAAAGGGACCAGGAATTTTCTTTTCTACTTCTGCCATTTAGGAGCTGTGTTATTATCATCCTTTAACCAATCCATACCTCAGTTTTCTGTCTACAAACTAGAGATAGCATTTGCCACCTACCTACCTACCTCCAGGGGTATCATAAGGATTAATGACTCCCAAACCTGGAGCCTGCTGAGTGGTACCACTTCCTGAGAGGTTCCTCCAACAGCAGGGAGACTGGGAAGAAGGGCAAGTAGGTGCTTTCCATCTGTCCTTCCCCATCTGTCTAGCCATTATCTGGTGAGAGTTTTTCAGTGTGGAATAGACACTCCAGAGATGAGTTTCTCAAAGAAGACTCAACACAGAGTCTGAGACACCATATGTTAAGTAGGAACCTGAGACTCTTTGACCTTGAGAAATGTCTGTAGACGGATTAGCAATTATGTTTATCCTCTAAAAAATGTCCCTTCATGCCCCATTTTAATTATTGTCAGCTTCCATTCATAGGCATCTCTGGGTCTGTGGAGGCTTTTATTCTCACTATACAGCTTGATCTCTCCATATATGTTTTGAGGCAAATAATTATGACTGACTCAGGATTATAATCCCCAGGGCTTCATTAGCTCCAGTTCTAAATCCTACTCCTTGTCCTTCCCTCTGGGGCGCATGCACCTATCAATAAAAAGTATTGGACAGGAGGACATAAAAGCACCATTCCCTTCGGAGGAAAAGGACTGGTTGATTAATAGCAGTTATAACACATCCATCAGGGGTGGTCTGTGACCAGGAGGGATAGAGTTACTCAAAGTTCAGTTAGAAAGTTTCAAGCTTAACTCTGCCATCCCCATGCCTAGCATTTGGGTCATTAGAAACAGCCCTATCTGCTTTTCACCAAGACTTTGTCACTTACCACACAGGTGAAGCATCCAATATAGAATTAAACAAATATTACTGAAGGTCTATGAGACCTGGGGATCAGCTTTTCCCATAAAGAGCTATATAGTTGAAGTCAAAAGTGTTGGCTGTTCCTTGTTGACTGGCAACACTGAGATGTCACACACCTGTTCCATATAACAATTTTCTTCTCTGTTAATTAAGGGTAACAAGCTTGTCCCTCCTTCACAAGATAGATCAAGTGAATTAATACCCAGGAAACACTGTGAGCATGCTACAAGAAATTAGTGGGTTTTCTTTAACTCACTAATTTGGAAATAAAAGAAAAGGGAAGAAGGCCTATCCAAATTGGTCAGAAGTCCTTTTTATATAATGTGTACTGAAACAACGACAGTCACCACTTTCAAATACATCGTTGACTAAGATATTGATAAAAAGTGAGCCAATAAGAAAAATGAAGAAAGTAAATGGGGATGGGGCAAACGTGAACATTTCTGTAGTCCTGAATTCATAAGAATTACACTACAAAAAAAGAGCATCTTTAATCATGCAAAAATTCATTGCTGAAGGTGGAGCAGCATATACTCAGTTTACTATTGCAGAGAGGAACCAGTCCCTGAAAGAGTCCCTGACTCCTGGCAGAATGGAGTCATTCCATGGATCCTGAAACAGCTGCATGCAGAACTCTTCAGTCCAAGTCATTTGAAAGGCCTGGGGCAAGGCTACTGTAGATGCTTCTCTTCGTGATTTCCTGAGGAGGGTCATTAGGGCATGGTTGGGATAAGAGTGAGCATATCACCCACACAGCATCTATCACCCTGCTCCCTCTACTTCCTCCTCTCTCCTTCCCCTGACTCTGAATTATCCTTCTATGCAGGTTGTATGCAAATGATTACACAACCAAAGTTGGCAAAATTTAGATGAAAAGGGCTTTCCTGGTTGGATAGAAACTCCTTTGAGCATAAATACAATATTTAAAATGAAGTAAGTATGTACCTAGAAGTGATAGTGAAATAATCATAGAAACTTTCCCTTCTTGTAATTATTATATTTCAATTAAATATGTAATTGGGAAGGAAGGCGAAAAGAGAAACAAAATTCTAGGTTCAGCAGTTAGATAGTGTTACAGTGGAATGAGTGGCCAGAGGGGAAATAAAGGCAGGGCCCTCACCGTTACAATCTAACAAGGAACTTAATACAGGAGGCTAAAAGCAAAAACTCGTTGACCAAGTAATCCTGACGCTGGTTTGATAAGGCTGCCAGGCGTCCCGAACAAGTAAACTATGATAGTGCAGGAGGGGCACAGGAAGCCCTTGAAAGTCTGTGTGTGTCATCTCCATTAACTAGAAAAAGGAAAACCTTGAGACTGTATATTCATCCCAAGGCCTGAAAGGGAGAAGGGATGGGGGTCCACAGTGCCCAAAGGAAAAACCCATAGAACGACTTTGGTTAACTGCCTGCCTCCCGTCACATATGCAAAATGAATAGAGTCTGGAGCAAGATAAAGATTCGGCTAACAGATCCCCACCCATACCTACATTTAGGTAGTCACATCTCCCCCAGAAAGTTGACACCACCTTTACCCGCCAATCAAAATGTAACTTCTTTACTCCCACCCCATCAACTATATAAGTCCTGAGAACAAAGGACTCTTTCTCTTGGCCTTGTGGCTGCCTTGCCACAGGGGGGACCCCTGGCAAGCCAGGATCTGGCCACCCAGCCTCTGGTCACCTGGCCTTCTGACTATCCGGGTGCTGGCCACCCAGCCTTTTGCCACCCCTGTCATCTTTGCTTTGCTTTCCTATTAGAACTTAGCATTATTAAACTTTGCTTGCATGCTAGTAGGCTCACTGGCCTGTAATTTTTACTTTACTGCATCAGCAAGAAGAACCAAGTTTCTGGGAGTTTCTCTCATCACAATAAGAGGAAAGGGAAAGAAAGATTTTTATGAAAGACAAGACATTCTCCACTACCCTAGATATTACAGCTCCCAAAGTTGGTAAAGAGAGGGGTTCCCCTGTGGCAGTGGTCACCAGGTAGGATATACTATAGGCTCAAGCTCCATTGTTTTCTGGAAGTTCTCCAGAGCAGACAAAGGGAATTCTGGAAGAATTCATAAATTTTCCTGGAGGAAAAAATAGATAGCTTCACTGCCTTTTTCTGGAAATATTTCAAATCTGTGAAATAGGATTAGTAACGATTTGGGTAAGAAACACATTCATAACAAACTTCTGGGGAAATCTCTGGAAAAGAGAGAGCTATTATTGGAATTGTGTCCTGAATCCTCCAATCTTCCACATCCTTTTGTCAGAGCTAATAATCACATGTTAAAGTGTTACACAACAATTAAAATAACTTGACTTTTTTCCATCTTTGTGTTTTCTTTTGACCTGTCAGCCAAGCTAGACTGTGAAGAATCTGCCCCAGCTTCTGGTTATTTGTCCTCTGAAATTAAGGAGTTGGGGGACAAGAGGACTGAGGTATGGTGAGGGGGACAGTAGTATGGTGGTAAACATTTAACAACCAGCTCACTTGAGTAAAAAGACTCCAGTTTGTAGTGTTTGCCAATTTCCTTGGTGTAAATTCTCCCACCATCACCAATTTCAAGCTACCAACATAATGTCACTGAATACAGAGATGCAAAGAGACGTGGAGTAGCACAACATTATAAAATATTTCCACCATATGATAGATATAAATAAACTCAACAGCATGGGTAATAATAGTTGTGGGGTCAGTGGACATGGCCCTTCCCTTTCCCATGACTGAAGGCTTATCAGAGGGCCCCTGACCAGAAAGAATGTGTATTGTTTTGGAAATGGATTGTCATTCCAGCCTTATACCCTTTTGGGAGTGTCTTCTTGTCTCCCTACTGCTTCTTGACCTTTTCCTTCTGCACAGAAACACTGATGTAATGTAACTTCAGGCCACAAGTAGGTTTGTGCAACATGGACCCTTTACAAGAATTCAAAAAAATGAGGAGAGGCTTAAGAACCTCCAGGACATCTTTAAATGTCCCAACATCTGAGTCATAAGGGTGCCAAAAGAAGAGGAAGACCAAGGGATTGAAAACTTATTTGAACAAATAATGAAGGAGAACTTCCCCAAGCTGGTGAAGGAAAGAGATTTTCAGGAGGTCCAGGAAGCTCAGAGAGTCCCAAAAAAGTTGGATCCAAAGAGGAACACACCAAGACACATCATAATTACATTACCCAAGATTAAAAATAAGGAGAGAATCTTAGAAGCAACAAGAGAAAAGGAGATAGTTACCTACAAAGGAATTCCCATAAGACTGTCAGCTGATTTCTCAAAGGAGACCTTGCAGACAAGAAGGGGCTGGAGAGAAGTATTCCAAGTCATGAAAGGCAAGGACCTACATCCAAGAATACTCTATCCAGCAAAGCTATCATTTAGAATGGAAGAGCAGATAAAGTACTTCTCAGATAAGGTCAAGTTCAGGGAGTATCCAGCCTTTATTATATGAAATGTCAAAGGGATTTATATAAGGCATGGAGGGATATCAACAGGGGAGTGGTAGGGGGAGAGGGGGGAAAAGGTGCAGAGAATAAGTAGCATAAACAGTAGGTAGAAAACAGACAGGGGGAGGCTAAGAATAGTATAGAAAATGTAGAAGACAAAGAACTTATGTGTATGACCTATGGACAAAAACTACAGGGTGGGGAATGGGGGGATGGGGGTGGAGGGGAGAAAGGGGGGAAAATGGGACAACTGTAATAGCATAATCAATAAAATATATTTTAAAAAAATATTGCTGTACAATTGCCACTATGACAGAAGCCCTCAGCCAAGGATAATATCTGGTCATAATCCTACTGGTCAGGACAGAGCTTTGAGATTTTTTTCTCTAGCTTCTGTTTTTCTCTAATGCTCAACTTTCCTGAAAACTGTACAGCTTTTCAAATTCATTCAAGTTTTCCAGTTGCATTTTTCTCTTTTTCCTTTGCTATACTTGTCGTCCCTCCACTGGACAGATCTGTAGATGGAAGAAAGATTGATGCACCTCCAGAATTGAGTTAGACTTATGTTGTAAAGCCAACAGAAAATAGATGAGATCAAAAAAATGTTAGTTGAACCAACAGAATATAACAAAAAAATTCTTAGTCACATCTTTAAAGCAGACATAATGGCAAGAGGTATTCTTATGACATAACAACAAATATGGACATCTCTAATGTCTCCCAGGTCAGAAGCTCAATTCTGGAACAGCTCTATACCTTAATTATTTGTCTTTCCTTTAAGTATTTTTTAGATACTTACTTACCTAGTAATCAAAGATCCTTCTTGATTTTTTAAAAATCTTATTGACCTAGTTAATGTATCTAGTTAGGTCCTACACATATACTGGGACAGATGAGACTCTCATCTTTATGGATGAGTAACAGACAAGGAAAATGACAACAAAAACATTGCTAACAACCTGGAGTCTGTGAAAGTTTTCAGAGATGGGAAGAAAAAACAAACAGTGGACACCAAAGAATAGCATAATTTCAAAAGATATTTACTTAAGAAAAAAGCTTGTTTAAAATACGTTTAGTGCACAGGACTTCTGGCCAAGATGGAGGCGTAGGTAGACACACTGTGCCTCCTCGCACAACCAAAAGAGGAAAACAACAATTTAAAAAACAAAAACAGTCAGAGCTGACAGAAAACTGAACTGAGTGGAAGTCCGACAACCAAGGAGTTAAAGAAGACACGTTCATCCAGACCGGTAAGCCGGGTGGAGCCGGGTGGAGAGCACTTGGCAAGACACAGTTTGTGGAGCGGTACCGGCTGCCTGAAGAGGCCCGTGGCGGGTGCACCCAGCCAAAATGCAGCAGGCGCGCTCGGCAAAACCGGAGCTGAGACTGGTGGACTGGGCAGTCCCTCATTCTCATGCAGATAAACTGGGAGGAAAAGCTGGGGAGCGGAACAGAAAGCAGCCCACCAACACAGGGAAATAAAGCCTCAAACCACCAATTGAATACACCTGTGGGGGTTGAGGTGGCAGTGGGAGGAACTCCCAGCCACATAGGGGAGTTTGTTGGAGAGACCCGCAGGGACTTGGAACTGTGCAGGCCCACCCACTCATTCCAGAGCCAGCAAAGAAGGGCCCAACTTGCTAGTGGGGAGCTGGGGAAGTGCGGAGAACAGAGCAAGCACCATTGTTCTCTCAGGCCCCACCCCCACAGACAGCTCACAACACAATGACGTGTTGCCCCGCCCCCCACAGAGAGTGTCTCAACACAATGATGTGGGTTACCCCGCCCTGGTGAGCACCTAAGTCTCCGCCCCTTAAAGTAACAGGAGCACCGAGAAAAAAAATGGTCCAAATGAAAGAACACATCAAAGCTCCAGAAAAAATACAACGAAGTGATGAAGAGATAGCCAACCTATCAGATGCACAGTTCAAAACACTGGTAATCAGGATGCTCACAGGATTCCAAGAAAGACTGTCACAAGTACTTGAACAAATGAGAAGGGGTGAGAAGGAAACTGGGACTCAAATCAACGGAGTGGACCAGCAGAAAGAAAAAAACATCCAACCAGAAAAGAATGAAGAAACAAGAATTCAAAAAAATGAGGAGAGGCTTAAGAACCTCCAGGACATCTTTAAACGTCCCAACATCCGAGTCATAGGGGTGCCAGAAGGAGAAGAGGAAGACCAAGGGATTGAAAACTTATTTGAACAAATAATGGAGAACTTCCCCAAGCTGGTGAAGGAAAGAGTATTTCAGGAGGTCCAGGAAGCTCAGAGAGTCCCAAAAAAGTTGGATCCAAAGAGGAACACACCAAGACACATCATAATTACATTACCCAAGATTAAAAATAAGGAGAGAATCTTAGAAGCAACAAGAGAAAAGGAGACAGTTACCTACAGAGGAATTCCCATAAGACTGTCAGCTGATTTCTCGAAAGAGACTTTGCAGGCAAAAAGGGGCTGGAGAGAAGTATTCCAAGTCATGAAAGGCAAGGAACTACATCCAAGAATACTCTATCCAGCAAAGCTATCATTTAGAATGGAAGGACAGATAAAGTGCTTCTCAGATAAGGTCAAGTTCAAGGAGTTTATCAACACCCAGCCTTTATTATATGAAATGTTAAAGGGATTTATATAAGGCATGGAGGGATATCAACAGGAGAGTGGTAGGGGGAGAGAGGGGGAAAAGGTGCAAAGAATAAGTAGCATAAATGGTAGGTAGAAAACAGACAGGGGGAACTTAAGAATAGTATAGGAAGTGTAGAAGACAAAGAACTTATGTGTATGACCTATGGACAAAAACTAAAGGGCAGGGAATGGGGGGACTGAGGGGAAGAAAGGGGGGGAAATGGAACAACTGTAATAGCATAATCAATAAAATATATTTAAAAAATAAAATTTTTTCTCAAAAAAAAGTTTAGTGCTCTCAAAAATTTTAACAAAAACATGAACTCTAAAACAGGAGATGAAACACAAAATAAGATAACAAACTGAGTTGGAAAAGGATCTGGCAGAGTAATCAAACAATGCCACAGCAGAACTAAAAAGAATGAAGAATGGAATTAGCAACACATAAAGCCAAACCAGTTTTGTAAAGAATAAGTATCAGGAATTCTCCCACAATCCTAAGAGAAAAACAAAGTGATGAAAATTATTTAAGAGGAGATTAATGAATATAGAGAGAAGGCAATAGAGATCCAATACATAGCTACTGGTGCTCCTCAAGGACAGTCAGGACAAGTGAACTATAACATCAAAGATATAACAGGGAGAAATTTCCTTGAGTTAGTAAAATTGCAGATTAGTCCTGGCCGGTGACTCAGTTAGAACATTGTCCCATGCACCAAAAGGTTTACTGTTCGATCCCTGGTCAGGGTAAATACCTTAGGCTGCAGGTTTGATCATGTTTGGAGCATGTATGGAAAGCAACCAATCAATGTTTCTCTATCTCTAGACGTTTTTCTCTCTCTCTCCCTTCCTCTCTGTATAAAAGCAATAAACATATCCTCAGGTGAGCATTACAAAAAAAACTACAAATTAGAAGAAACTTATCATATACCAGGAAGAAAATCTAGGTAAGTTTTTATTTGCAAGTATAAAGACATAATTCTACAATTTTCAAACTATAAGAAAACAGCCTCTGTTATGGCTTGTGTACTGCTAATGAATAGTAATGTTTTCACATTTTTATGCAGTTGTGAAGACAGAGTAGGGTCATATCCTGTCAGTAAAGGAGATGAGACACCTGTCAAGAGAATTGCAATTCCATGTTGTTGAAAAAGGTAAGTTTCCTGTGCCAGGCAGATCAGTCCCCAACAATTTCCTTCTTTTTATGGCATGTAGTATTCCACTGCACAAATGTACCACAGCTTTTTTTTATCCACTCATCTACTGATGGGCATTCAGGCTGTTTCCAGGTCTTTGCTATTGTAAATAATGCTGCTATAAAAAATAGGAGTGCAGCCCGGCTGGTGTAGCTCAGCGGATTGAGCGCGGGCTGGGAACCAAAGGGTCCCAGTTCGATTCCCAGTCAGGGCACATGCCTGGGTTGCAGGCCAGGTCCCCAGTGAGGGCCATGTGAGAGACAACCATACATTGCTGTTTCTTCCTCTCTTTCTCCCTCCCTTCCCTTCTCTCTAAAAATAAATAAATAAAATCTTAAAAAAAAAAATAGGAGTGCACATTGCTGTTTTGAGATTCTCAGGATAAATTCCCAGAAGTGGAATCACTGGGTCACAAGTCAGTTTCACTTTTAATTTTTTGAGGAAACTCCATATGGTTTTCCACAGTGGCTGCACCAGTCTGCATTCTCACCAACAGTGTACCAAGGTTCCCTTGTCCCTACATCCTCACCAGCACTTGTTGTTTGTTGATTTATTAATGGTAGCCATTCTGGTAAGTGTGAGATGATAACTCATTGTACATCTGCAATAGTGTCAACAATAAAAATAAAGAAAAAAGAGAATGGCTATTTCAAAGTCAAATCCTCAAAAGAGATGGATTCCAAGAGAGAAAAAAGGATTTAGAAGATAAGCCTTAAATACGAAAAAGAGGGAATTAATTTCTTTCTCTGTCTGAACTACATTCTCTTGAGCCTGAAATCCTAAGAGGCCAATGTGCTCAATGTTCCCAGAAGAAAAGGGAACAATGGTATCTACTACATGGAATAAAGTCAGAGACTAAGGGAGTTCATGATTTAGTACCTGTCAAGATCATAGAATAATACTTGGCACATAGTAAGCACTTGATAAATAATAGCTATCACTACCATAACAAATATTATTCTATGTGATATAATTACTATCATTTAGCATAGTATTATTATTAAATGACATACCTTAGACTCAGCTGGGATGCACAGATTTAAGGGGCAGGTTTGTGCACATGGTCTGGAAGGGTAGGGAGAAGAGATTTTCCCCTCTCTCAGATCCACTGTTGGTCATGGGGACTAGTGACAGCTCTAAAGGAAAAGAGAAGCTAGTGTGAGCAAAAAAAAAACAAAAACTCATGGCTCTCCATTTCAGCCATCCTCCCAATGTGGAATTAGTCTCTCTGGTGTCAATGTTGATCAACAGAATGTTTATTAAGTTACCCTCATAGGAAGAAAATATCAGGCTGGCTTCATACTTCTCCATAATGTATTACTGCAAATTTCCGAAAAGAATAGAACATCTGTAGACTACTGAGGATAAAAAGTTTAAGAACACACCAAGTCAAATTTCTTTCATGAGTGAAGGCAATTGAAAGGCATTTTCAATTAAGCAAAAACTCAAAATGCCTGCAAACCCTTCTTTAAGGAAAAATTTATTTCATGATCTACTCAGGCCAAAAAAGGGAAGAACTTTTAAAAAGAATTCAAGATAAAGTATGAAAGAAACTGGTCATGAATACCAGAGGCATGAAGTATAAAAATCAATTAAACATAATTATAGTAAATTAGTTACAGACAGAATACAAGTATCATAAATAATTCTTAACACAGGGGAGAGGGAGGAAGATGGCGGCGAGTTAGGAGGAACAGAGTTTACGTCCTTCTATCCACTGGTTGATTTTCTGAGGAACGGGGCGAAAACGCAGCAGTATTCCAACACATATGATGATTGATGCCCAAGATTACAGGGGAATTTGAACATTCACACGGTAAGCAGAGAGCATCGGAAGGAAAGGGTCCCCA
>PVJI01020577.1:0-28756 GCA_004026765.1 Micronycteris hirsuta | reverse complement strand
GACTTCTGGCCAAGATGGAGGTGTAGGTGGATACACTTTGCTTCCTCGCACAACCAAAAGAAGGACAACAACAAATTTAAAAACAAAAACAACCAGAACTGCCAGAAAATCAAACTGTATGGAAGTCTGACAACCAAGGAGTTAAAGAAGAAACATTCACCCAGACCAGTAGGAGGGACAGAAACTGGCAGCCGGGGTGGAGAGGACTCACAGCAAGGTGGCAGCTGAAGGACTAGGGCCAGGGGTGGCTGGCGGTCCCCCATTGGCATGCAGATAAATGGGGAAGAACAACTGGGGATGGAGACAGACCACACAACCCAGGGTTCCAGCACAGGGAAATAAAGCCTCAAACCTCTGATTGGAAAAACCTGTGGGGGTTGTGGCGGTGGGAGAAACTCTCAGCCTCACAGGATAGTTCAATGGAGAGACCCACAGGGTCCTAGAATGCACACAGACCCACTTACCCAGGAATCAGCACCAGAAAAGCCCAATTTCCTTGTGGGTAGCAGAGGAAGTGACTGGAAGCCGGCAGAGAGCTGAGCAAGCAGCACTATTCCCTCTTGGACCCCTCCCCCACATATAGTGCCATAGAACTGGGTTGCCCCACCCTGACAAGTACCCAAGCCACTGCCCCTTATATGTAACAGGTGTGCTGAGACCAAAAAAAAAAAAAAAAAAAGCCCAAATGAGAGAACAGATCAAAGCTCCAGAAAAAATACAACCAAGCAATGAAGAGATAGCCAACCTATCAGATGCACAATTCAAAACACTGGTAATCAGGATGCTCACAGAAATGATTGAGTATAGTCACAAAATAGAGGAAAAAGTGAAGGCTATGAAAAGTGAAATAAAGGAAAATGCACAGGGAACCAACAGTGATGGAAAAGAAACCAGGACTCAAATCAATGGTTAGGACCAGAAGGAAAAAATAAGCATTTGACCAGAACAGAACGAGGAAACAAGAATTCAAAAAAATGAGGAGAGGCTTAGGAACCTCTGAGACAACTTTAAATGTTCCAACATCCAAATCATAGGGGTGCCAGTAGGAGAAGAGGAAGAGCAAGAAATAGAAAACTTACTTGAAAAAATACTGAAGGAGAATTTCCCCAATCTGGCAAAGGAAATAGACTTCCAGGAAGTCCAGGAAGCTCAGGGTACCAAAGAAGTTGGACCCAAGGAAGCACACACCAAGGCACATCAAAATCACATTACCCAGGATTAAAGATAAGGAGAGAATCTTAAAAGCAGCAAGAGAAAAGGAGACAGTTACTTACAAAGGAGTTCCCATAAGACTCTCTGGTGATTTCCTTAAAGAAATCTTACAGGCAAGAAGGGGATGGAAAGAAGTATTCATGAAAGGCAATGGACCTACATCCAGGATTACTCTATCCAGCAAAGCTACCATTTAGAATGGAAGGGCAGATAAAGTGCATTCCAGATAAGGTCAAATTAAAGGAGTTCATCATCACCAAGCCCTTATTATACAAAATGTTAAAGGCACTTATCTAAGAAAAAGATGATCAAAAAACATGAGCAACAGAAAAAAAGAGAGAGAGAAAAGAAAAAAGAAAAAAAACATGAACAGTAAAATGACAACAAACTCACAACTATCAACAACCAAACCAAAAAAAAAAAAAAAATCTAAGCAAACAACTAGAACAGAAACAGAATCACAGAAATGGAGACTACATGGAGGGTTATCAGTGGGGAGGTGTGTGGGGGTGGGGGAGAATGGGGGAAAAGGTACAGGGAATAAGAAGTATAATTGGTAGGTACAAAACAGACAGGGGGAGGTTAAGAATAGTACAGGACCTGGCTGGTGTAGCTCAGTGGATTGAGCACGGGCTGGGAACCAGAGGGTCCCGGTTCGATTCCCAGTCAGGGCACATGCCTGGGTTGCGGGCCGGGTCCCCAGTGAGGACCATGTGAGAGGCAACCATACATTGCTGTTTCTCTCCCTCTCTGTCTCCCTCCCTTCTCCTCTCTCTAAAAATAAATAAATAAATAGATCTTTAAAAAAAAAAAGAATAGTACAGGAAATGGAGAAGACAAATAACTTATATGTATGACCCATGGACATGAACTAAGCGGGGAGTGAACGCAGGTCGGAGGTGCGGTGCAGGGAGGAGGGGAATAAAGGGTGGAAAAATGGGACAACTGTAATAGCATAATCAATAAAATATATTTAAAAGAAAAAAGAATCAATATAGATCAGCAATAGAGATAGAATGAAATACACTGAAATGTTCATAATAGTTGTATCTTAATGATAAGATTACGAGAAATTTTTAATATTTTCTTAATGCCTTTTTTATTTTCCCAGTAACCTCTATAAACATATATTACTATCATCATCACATCAAAAAGTCATTAAAAACCATGGGCTTACCAACAGCAAAACAGTCTAGATTTGGTTCACATTGTAATTAAACCACATAACCCCATGGAAATAGATAAAGCACATTGTTTTGCTGTCATGTCATAGCTGAAGGCCCTGAAGATTTTCACTGCTATTTTATTTATAGACATATGTTTTGTTAAACGAAATATGAGTATTTTTCCAGGCTAATTAATGGAAGACTTAAGACTAGAACCCAAGTCTCTGGATTCAGTCAAGTGCTTTTTCCTCTGGGCACTAAATTCATCTCAGCACACTGATCGGATCTCGTCATGAACAGTGAGACTAGCCAAGAATTCTAAGAATCGCTCAGGGCCAACCCTGCAGAGTAGGAAACCCCAAAGTAGTATGATTTCAGGGGCGCCTAGCATTTTCATCTATCTTCTGCCCCTCTTCCATTTGCTTGGCTAATACCTGAAGTCCTTTTATTCCATAATGAGAAATAAGGCTTACAGGTATATAAATGTCTAATCACTATGTTGTACAGCTGAAACTAATACAATATTGTACGGCAAATGCAATTGAAAAATGTTCCTGAGAGAGGCAGTCCTTGGTTTATATTCACCCACAGTGTTCAGATCTTGTATCAGATACTTTCCTGAGAAATGGTTTTGAAACCTGAATACTGGATGCCTAAAAGTTAGGAAAATGAGACTTGGAAGAAATGGTAAAGGAAATAAGTATTTAAAGAATACTTCCATGCAGCCCTGGCTGATATGGCTCAGCTGGTTGGGCGTTGTCCCACAAACCGAAAGGTCACAGGTCCGATTCCCAGTCAGGGCACACACCTAGGTTATGAGTTTGCACATACAAAAGGCAACCAATCAATGTTTCTCTCCTACATTGATGTTTCTCTCCCTCTCTTTCTCCCTCCATTCCCCTCTCTAAAACCAATAAGCATGTCCTCAGGTGAGGGAAAAAAAAAAAAAAAGAATACTTCTGTGTACTGGTCACTGTATGGGCTAGTTGTATGTACACTCCAGTAAAGCAGGATTATTACTCCCAACTGGCATTCATTCATTAAACAAATATGTAATGAGCATGTGCTATAATTGCTCAGAACTCTTGTAGTTCCTGGAATTATTGCAGAAATCAAAACAGGCAAAGATCCTGCTCTCATGGAGCTAATTCAGGGTACTTGGGGGAGACAGACAACACACGTTTTTTAAATGAATGTATAGTATTGCGGATGGTGATACGTGCTAAGGAGGACAGTAAAACAGTAAAGGGATAGCAAATGATATGTCAAAAATATGTCAAGATTATACGGCTGGCATGTGGCTAAGCTAGGACCAAATTCAGGCATGGGAGCCTCCCAAACCCCCCCTCATCCCCTTTGTGCTCCTGCCTCCCTAGAAAATACACCCTACCTGACAATTGTCCCTGGTGGTGACACCCTGCCAGCAAGCCCCAGACATCCTTGTGGCTAGGCCCTCAGTAAACCATGGCTTGCCTACTGGGAGTCAAGTATAATCCATTTACTGGTAATTATTCAGCATGATTGGTCTTTGTTCGTGAATTCAAAGCTTCTTTAATCCTGGTAACTTCCCCAAACAAAAACCTCAGCCTGTCAATGAAATGGAATAACTATTTCCTGAAGTTTTGGGATCCCCAGATTCCACTAAGTACAGGCAACAAAGTTTCTATTTCTGTAAAAAAGAAAACAAAAAATGAGAATACACTGAAAACCTCAGTCACATGAGAGATTTTTTCTTTTCCTGTTTTTTTTTTTTAATCTGGTATTCTGTTAAACCATTTTTTTCCTAGGCTAAAGGAAAAAAAAAAAATTTTATTCTAGTGTAAAGAGTAGAGAGAAAACAAGGAAGCAATGACCAGCATTTTGTTGCTCAATGCATCTTCACTTGTCTGTGAAAATCCCTCTTCAACACGTCTCCCCTACTAAATGTAAGGCGTTGAAAACACAGTTTAAACCCATCAGTGGCACAATACCATGAAGAGGTCAGCCCACCTGGAGTTCCCAGTTTCTCTGTGGACAAGTATGGCCTGATCATGAGATGGGAGAGACAAAATAAGCCTCTGCTATATCTTGGAGAGCAGGGGCAAACAGAAAGACTATTAATTTTCATCAAGAGAAAATCAAACTTGTCCAAGAACTTTATTGGAAGAAGTGAAATTAATTTTTCTATAACAAATATGGTAGTTAGTGGAGTTGAAGGATTATTAGTCTATCGTCCAAGAAGGAGATTAAACCCACTGGTGTCCAGAAGCATCTTTGTTCTCAATAATGCATTTAACTCTCATAGGCAAATAAGATTTGTCTCTGCACTTTTACTTAAAAAAAAAACAACAACAACAACAAACACCTAAGACTAGATGATCTCAAAGTCTCCCTTGCCAAAAGTCAAATTATTAAAGCAAGTTTCCTAAACTCATAAAGCTCAAGACAATTGTTAATATTTTATTGAATGTCAAGTACCAGCCTGGGCTGGGTCTTCCTTGATTCAAACAGAAGTCACCGTGGACAGTAATAAGCATAGGAATTTTCCGTTGACAGACTACAGCAGAACTGAGTTCCTTCAGTGGTCCAGGGGTCAGCACATACAGACTATTTTCATAGAAAAACAAAATAGGATTATTGTATTATCTGGAAACTCTCAGGATTAAGCTAGTGAAAATGATGTTGCAGAATGCCATGTTTTTAGACCACCTTGTTAATATTCCTGCAAGTACATCATAGTAGCTTTCGGTGATTTGGGGTACAATGGTGCATAGGGAGAAAGCAGTTTCAATAACATGAGTTGAGGGAGGGAGATGTGGAATCTTGATCACTAGGTTTCTAGTAGATAGAGTCTGTGAGCTGGTCTGCAGTACTGCATGAACCTGTGCCCCAGCCAATTAGGAAAGGCAATCACTAGAGTCATAATTATATAATTATAAAGGCTTTGAATCTGTTCTGAACATTGAGTAACTTCCATCAGAAAATCTGAGATCTCTGTATTTCTTCTTTGTATCTCCCTTCATTCAATTAGGTGATGTGCTGGGGACACAGGACAATGGTGGACACAAATGATCAGCAAACAATGGAGACTTAGGGCAATCAAAGAGGACAGTCTGGCCAGAGCTCTATTCTCCTAAGGGTTTTCCTAGTTTCTTGGTGAAGAGAGATTGAAGCTGACCCCGCAGTCGCTTTATTGTAATTGTCATTTTTGGTTTACTGTGCTTACTTTTAAATTAACTGTTCGGTAAACTGTAAAGTGTGCATTCCAGAGAATGAGTTCTGCCAGTCTCAACAAACCCTTTTCTGTTTTCAAAGTTAGCTCTTCCAGCTACTGTTAAAAGATTGGTTTGGGGCCCCCAGGTGGGCCATTAGGTTAATAGGGCCCCTTGCAAGGTGCCTTAACATATTTTTTCCTGCTCAGTGAGCTACATTGAAGGGTAAAGCTGTTAAAATAATGCATGCGAAAGGATTTTGTAAACTGTAACAGTACTTAAATATTGTTGACATTGTTGTTATTATTTGTGTTTCACAATATCTTCAGTTCCAAATGCCACCCAATTTCTAGCAAGAGTTACAACACGTTTAGAGACCTTACAGCCTATCAGCCAGTTTCACCTTCCTGTAAATCAACCCCAAACACAGTACTGTGCTCATATCTGTATCAATTGAATGTGTAGCCTGTCTGAGTAACACTCACTGGGGGTTATAAAGTAATAATGTACCCGTCGGCGGTGATCTTCATTTACCTTGAAGAACACGCGCTCATAGACACATACACACAGGTGCATATCTTTTTTCAAAATGAAAACCCTAATAATTTGAAAGTAGGTATTCAATATCTGGTGTCTTTTTTTTTTTTTTTTAGTCTTTATTTTGAGCTGGTCTCCTGCTTTAATTGCCTCAGAAGCTGCGTTCCTGTTTGCACAGTTTTACAAAGTCGTCCTGATAAATACAGCTGAAAGCAGTGGGCCAAAGTAATGAGTATGGGAATTCCTCCTCTTATAACTAACTTCTTCTTTCCTTTCTGGGGGTTGGAGATGATAGAACAGGCCCCCAAAACTACAGAGAATAAATCATTATGAATCAACATATTACCTTTGTTGGTATTTCCAGCGCTGTGATCCACCAGTTACCCATAGTGGGATTTTTAAAAGTTTCTTCCAAGAATTTTATTCTCCTTTGTCCTCCAGAATAAATAAAGTGCAGTGCAGAATAAGTACAGATGGGATTTTGAAATTCACTCCCAAACCAGTTTTTCACCACAGAGCAACTTAAGGGGTGTGTGAGTGTGCTTTTCTTTCACTTGCGATGTCATTTTAACTTGATCTCATCTGGTCTGATGAAAAGGAATAGTAACGTATGGTGTGTTCGCGGAAGGAACATTGTATCACAGTAAGGACCTCTGTAGCTGCGGTTATGCCTGCCCAGGGACAGAGTAGCTGATCTGTTTCCAGTTAAAACATACGAGAGCAGGCAGAGCAGCTTGCTGTTTTGATTAGTGTCACCTCTGTCACTTCTGATTCCCTAGAACCTATCATCTTTACCTTAAGAAAACAGCATATTTGTATGTCCACTACATGTAAGTAGCTCTGGGAATCCTATAGCCCGTGTTGGATTGAGGCAAAAGATGTTCTCAGCAAGTAAAAGAGAAATATATATAAATATATGTGAAATTTAAATATATTTCACAAAATTAATTTTATTCCCACCCTAATCCCAACTTTGGGGGAAAAGATATATGATGTGACATTTTTATATATGTATATATTGTTAAATAATTACCACAATCTAGCTAAGTAATACAAGATTCTTTTCAGAAAGTATCCAGCCATGTACCATGAAAAAGAGAGACATTTGATGAAGAAGATACAAGAAACATTGTACACAGGACAATGACACCTCAGTCCCCTTCAAAGTAGGCACCTTGGGACCTCACACAGTTCTCCCAGTCGCCATCAGCTGCCCTGTCATATTTTCCTGAACCTCATTGATGGTCTGAAATCTCTTCCCTTTCAAAGGTGATTTTAATTTCAGGAAAAGCCAGAAGTCACAGGGCACCAAATCTGGGCTGTAGAGGAGCTGAGTCACCTGGTGATTTGATGTTTCACAAAAAAATTGCACATCACGTGATGCATGAGCAGGCGCATTATCATGGTAAAGCTGCCAATCACCAGTTGCCCATAGCTGCAGCTTTTTGTATCATCCGAATAGTTTCCATGAAGGAATGTTCAAGGTTCACACAAAATTTGATGCAGATTCATCGCTCTCATCTCTCAGTCAGTTTGAACGTGACAGCCACACAGTGCACATGCTCACTCAATGGCATCTACCACCCCCACCGACTAGTACCTTGAAGTTGTCATTATTCACACATGCACATCCCAGTCCTTAGCTGCCAGGTTACACTGATGTCATGCAAACCATTCTTATTGTCTTAACAATGGCTGGACTTCTTCCAGACAGACCTCGTATATCCATCACTACACATAGTTACCATTTTGTATGGATGTCATGAGAACACTTGAGATACATTTTCTTAGCTAATTTGTAAGTATATAATACGTTACTGTCATCATTCTGTCCATTAGATCCCCAGACTTATCCATCTGTAACTGAAAGTTCATACCCACACCTCCCACTACCCTACCCCCAGGGGCCTGTAGTCCCTGGTATCCACTATTATACTCACTGGTTCTATTTTTTAGATTCCACATATAAGCGAGATAATGTAGTATTCTTCTTCCTGTGTCTGGCTTATTTTACTTAGCATAATGTCCTCCAGTAGTTTCATCCGTGGGTCACAAAAAGCAAGATTTCCTTCTTTTTTAAAGCTGAGTAATATTCCACTATATATAGAGATCTTGGCTACTGTGGAAAACGCTGCAAGAGCCTGGGGGTGAAGATATCTCTTTGAGAGAGTGATTTTCTTTCCTTTGGGTATATATCCAGAAGTGGAATTCCTGGCTCATACTGCAATTCTATTTTTAATTTTTCAAGGAACCTCCACGCTGTTTTCCATCGTGGCTGCACCAAGCGGCCTTCCCACCAACAATGCACAAGGGCTCCCTTTTCAAAGAAGTTCTGTGAATGAAACCTTTGCCTGTCAGGCTTAAGAGCACATACTTCCCACCAAACAACTCTGTAGCACATGACTCGTATGTATGTATATACCTTTCAGAATGCTGATCCCATATTCTCTTGGATCTAGTTCTTTGCAAACACTTGTTTTCTCCCTTCGTGGTTCAGTCGTTGGCGTGGTTGCCACCGCCGCTGTTGCTGAGAGGAGGAGAAGAGCTATCTTTAGTTCACCTCTGCTCCCCCACCCTTGCACAGTAAATTCCTGGCTCGAACGTTTATCTAATTAATACACAACTTTTCAGAAGAAAAATGTTTTCAAAAGAAAAGGGTAAAGACAAATTTCTCTTTTTGATTGTTCACCTTAAAAGCACAGAAAAGGAACTACATAGTAAGAAATCTTTTTTCGAAATTTGGCTATTGTGAAATTAGAAAAAGAAGGCAATTATTTTTGGCAATAAGAACAGCTTCCATTGTTTTGAACATTGATTATGTGTCAGACAGTGGACAAGCATTTAATTCTTATACCTGCTGGTGAAGTAGGGAGCATGATCCCCACCCTATAAATGAGGACCTGGAGGGAGATTCAGGTTAGCAAGCAGAAGAACCAGCATTTAAAAGTAAAGGCTTGCGCCCTGAAACACTGCACCATCTCACCTTGGCTTCAACCTGCCTGTTAATATTCGCTCTCAGACAAGACTCCATTTTCTCCCTACCTTCCTACTTCCTCCCAGGACATCTTTCTCAAATCTATTTTGTGATTCCTGAGATGATTTCACCCCTTTAAAGGACGGGAGTCCTGAGCATTGACTGAGGAGCAACAGCTCTACCTTCTCCCTCTAGACAGAACGTGACTGAAGACAATGCACTGAGCCACAGTGACAATACCCAGACTGCACTGGGCACTTCCCCCGTGTAAACAGCATGACCCCTAGTGGGTGCCAGTGGCAAGTATCTAGATGTTAGTGTCAGCATAAATGAAAATACAATGGTTTCTTTTTAATAGGAGGGGAAAAAAAACAAGTCAAGATGTTGTAATTACAGTTATGTTCATTAATAAGATCACATATTTTTGTTGACTGAAACACACAAAAAAGGAAAGGTAACAAAATATATTTTATATTTTTAATTTTTAACATATTAATATAATGCATTAAACACACTAATATAATATATTGAAATATAAAAGCCAGGAACCAATTCAAAAGCAGGTTTTTATGTTTTGTTTCATTTACAACCTTTGGTTTCTATAACTCTTAATTAAATTCTTTCAGCCTCCGACAAGACTGCTTCAACAAAGGTAACTTGCACAAGCAAGCTTTCAAGAAAGGACTAGAAATCGTGAGGTTGGGACAGTTTCAGTTTGTCTACGTAAAATATTCTCATGAATCCATCATTTTAAAACACTCAATGATACTTGTAATTTCACTGATGTTTAATTTGCTTTACTACATATTGCAGTTTAATTAAACACCAGAAAGGAGCTTTGCTGGGATCTTCCCAGAAATGCTTAAGCCTCTTACCTCGAAGGCCAACAACAAAAGCGGTAGTCGAAGGAAGAGCGAACTATATGTTTCATTTCAGTAACAAGGTTATATTTATTTCCTTTTTATTACCAACAATCTATATGAGTCCCCAATCTCCCAACTTAGTTTTTTACAAAAATAAATAGTGATTCTCATTAGCGACAGTGGCACCTGCACTGGGGTGGGCAGATCTGGTCACCAGCAGGTCCCCCTGCTGTTTTACTCAAGCGGCAGCATGCTCCGGACCCCGGCAGCTGCTTCTGCTTGGTTTCTTCCCCCAGGCAAATAGGAACTTCGTGGACACTTAGAAATTCTTTCTTTCCGCACCAAAATTTTGGTTTCAGAAAGAAGCAGTCAAATTCACAACAGATGACAAACTTTTATATATGTATTTAATTA
Source organism: Micronycteris hirsuta (assembly GCA_004026765.1). Lineage (NCBI taxonomy): Eukaryota > Metazoa > Chordata > Mammalia > Chiroptera > Phyllostomidae > Micronycteris > Micronycteris hirsuta. The sequence continues at coordinate 18,399 of PVJI01020577.1, read as the reverse complement.
TACAAGCAATACATGAATACACTCTCATAAAACTTTTAAACAACCCAGAAATGTCTAAACTGTGAACACTCTTTTACATTCTGCCTCCACACCTCTCCTACTTTCTGCCAAAAGCATGAGGAGGTCGGGAGCAACCCCTCCACGGAAATACGGATAAAACTGGACAGCTTTACCAAAAACAGTGGTGTCAGATCACAAGGAAATTATCAAAGGCAAAAAACAACTTGCGACATTTGTCAGGTTTTCTCCCAACCCTCTGTGTCCACCCAGATAAGGAGTCTGGGTGGCTGCACTTCACAAAGACGGGGTCCTCCTGCGTGTGTTGTTCTGTGAGTTCTTCTGTAGCTTAACATTGGGCGTGGACAAAATTTCTTCACTGATGCCTGCAGACCTTCCTCGCCCTTTTTATTAGCACCACGCTCTAACCAACTGAGCTAACCGGCCAGTGGCTCTTCCTCACCCTTTTTAAACTATTGCAGAGTATTGAACGGTAGGATGTATCGCCATTTACTGGATTAGTGCTCTACTGATTTAAGGCTGTTTCTAACATCTTCTGATTCCAAACGATACCTTAGTGAACACCTTGAACTACCTTGCAAACATGTGCAAGTATTCCTGTTGGCTGATATATAAAAGTGAAACTCCTAGGCCAAAGGATGTGCTAATGCTGAATTTTGGAAGATAGTGTAAAATTCTGTCAAAAAGGCAGGAATATTTAAGAAGTTACCAGACCTTTGGAACTAATCCTAAATGTTAGCCCTGTAGGAATTCTTAAAATTGCCCGGTCAACAGTCTTTGGGTTTTAGTATATTTCTGAGCCTTGTGGAACTGATGAGAGGCTCCAGGGCCAGGCCACCACACTCCAGTCCAGGTTTCCTGGTTTCCAAGCCCAGTGATAGAGAGTGGCATATGTTATGGGGACACAACCTAGGCTTGAGTAATCCTTTCCAGCAAAATAGAGATGTTTTACAGATAATTAAAGACATGTTTTCTTCCTTTGGATTTTTCAGTAGTATTGAGAAGAGCTGGGATTTGCGTGGTGAATCACACATTCTGAGTGGAAGTACAACGCCACAGAGAAGTCAAACAGGAGAGTTCTGTATGAGATACAATGCCATAAGTGACAGATGCAGATGGAATCCGGTTCCTTCATTAAATGGTGTCGGATAAGGAGGCTTCAGTTCTATCTTCAGGTGCCCAGTGTTTGATGGAAAATCTTCAGTTGCCACACTAAGGCTCAGACTGTCTGTTGCTGTGTAACCACGGCCTCCGACTCAGTGGTCACAGACCACTTTATTGTATCCCTGATTCAGTAGGTGGAGAATTGCAAAGGGCACCATAGAGATTTCAACCTACTCGTATCTTGGGTCTAAAGTTGGCATCATACAAATAGCATAGAGTTGGATCTTGTTGGGTTTTGTTTTTTTTTTTAATATTTAGCTATTTATTTTCAGAGAGAGGGGAGGGGAAGGGAGAGAGAAAGAGAGGGAGAGAAACATCAATGTGCGAGAGAAACACTGATGTGTGAGAGAAACACCAGCTGGCTGCCTCTTGCACGCCCCTAATCAGGGACCTGGCCCACAACCCAGACATGTACCCTGCCTGGGAATCAAACCAGTGACATCTCGGTTTACAGGCCAGCTCTCAATCCACTGAGCCACACCAGCCAGGGTTGGATCTTGATTTACATATAGTCTGACAACCTTTACTATTTGATTCTATTGTTTAATCCATTCAGATTTAATGCTATTATTGATATGGTTGGATTTACATCTGCGACTTTCCTATTTCCTTTCCATAGGTCTCAGGGATTTTTTATTCCTTAGTTTCTCCCTTAGTTCTTTTTTTACATTAAAAATATTGTCTAGTGTAATATTTAAGTTTTTAATGTTTTTCGTGACAGTTTTTAGTGCTTGCTCTAAAGCTTGCCATGTACATCTTAACTTATCAGAATCTACTTCATATTTGTACTAGCTTAATTTCAGTGAGATATAGAACTGTTACCCCCAGATAGCTCTATTTCCATGTCCCCTTTTCAGTACTAATATTGTTGTACATACTAGGTTTCTATATATTAGAAACCCAAGGATACATTGTTACATTATTACTTTATATAATTTTATGTTTTGTAAAGAAGGTGAGAGAATACATGAAAACAAGTATATATTGATAGAATTTGCCATGTCAATCTTTTTCCAATTTCTGGTTCTTTTGTTTGTTCTTATTTATCTGAGTTATCATCTGATATTATTTATACCAGTACAACTTTTCTCCCACTCACTTTTTTGCGCTGTTATCGTCAAAGATATTACACCTTTCTATGCCAAAGGTCCAGCAATACAATTGCATCTGTCTTTCATAATTACCTTTCTTACACTGTCTTTTCATGCAGAATCCAAGTACTACCTGGTGTCATTTGACTTCAACTGTAATAACTTCCTTTAGCGTTGCTTTCAATGCATGTCTACTGGTAATGGTTTTTGTTTATCCAGAAATCTATTTATTTCACATTCATTTTTGAAAGAAAATTTTGCTGGATATATTTTTGGTTGACTGTTTTTCTTTTGTCCCACCGAGTATGTCATCTCACTGCCTTCTGGTTCCCATTGTTTCTGATGAGAAAGCAACTGTAAGTCTTATTGGAACTCCCTTGAGCATGAGCGAATGGAGCTCCCTTTCGTTTGTTGCTTTCAAATTTTTCTCTTTGTTTTTGACTTTTAACACATTTACTATAATGTACGTTGGTGTGGATTTGTCTATTTATTTTACTTGGAGTTCATTGAGCTTCTTAGATGTGTCAATTAGTCCTTTTCATCAAATTTAGGAAGTTTTCAGTTATTATTTCTTAATATGTTTTCTGACCCTTTTTCCTTTGCCTTCCCTCTGGTGTCCGTGATTCTTTGAGACCCAGCTCATTATTATTTGTTCTTTTTCCTCTGTTCTTCAGATTGCATAATCTGTATCAATCTGTCTTCAAGGTCACTAATTCTTTTTCTGAAATTTCAAATTTATTGTTGAGCCCTTCTGGTGAAATTTTTATTTTAGTTATTATACTTTCCAACTCCAGAATTTTATTTGGTTCTTTTTATATAATGTCTATTGAAATTTTATCTTTGACCAAAAAAAACAAAAAAACCCTTGTCATTACACATTTATTACTTCTGCAAGCACTACTTTTTTTAGTTCTTTAAACATATTTACAATAGTTGATTCGAAGTCTTTGCTAAGTCCAATATCTGGGCCCTCCCAAAGGCTATTTCTGTTTTCTGCTCTTTTTCCTCCATATAAATCACACTTTCCTGTTCCTTTGGTATTCATGATGTTTTTTTCAAAAACTGGGCATTTTCGCCCTGGCTGGTGTGGCTCAGTGGATTGAGTGCAGGCTGGGAACAAGGGGTCGCCAGTTGGATTCCCGGTTGGGGCACATGCCTGGGTTGCGGGCTGGGTCCCCAGTGAGGTCCATGTGAGGGGCAACCATACACTGCTGTCTCTCTTCCTCTCTGTCTTCCTCTCTTCCCCTCTCTCTAAAAATAAATTTTTTAAAAATCTTAAAAAAAAAAAGCTGGGCATTTTCAATAACAGATTATAGCAACTCTGCGTACTGATTCCCCACCACTCCCTTTCTGGTCCTGTTTTATTGTTGTTTGCCTGATTATTTCTTTAGTGACTGGACTGGACTATGTCTGTGAAGTTTACTTGCCAAACAGTAGGTAGCTTCCAATGTCACCTCTCAAGGGTACAGTGTTAGACACAGTTACAGCAACCCTGAAGTGAGAGTTGTTTTACCAAGACCAACTTTGACTCATTCCTGATCTCTTTTTTAGCTTCCAGTTTGCCTCTATTGGTATCACACTCAGCTGTAAACCTTCACAAATTCCTAGCTGATTTCCCTATTATTTTTATCCGTGCTTATGCCACAAACTGTTCCACAGTCCAATCCAATTAAATTGAGACCTATTTGCCAGGGAAGTCTTTGAGGACGGTCTTTGAAGCTTGTTCCAATCCTAGCTCTTCTTAGTTGTCTTTCTCTAATTCTTTCAGTCATACTTCTAGCTGTCCTATAGTTTAACTTATTGCTATCATGGAGTTACCAACCTTGCCCTAATTGCTTACTACCAAAATCCCCATTGTTTTTAATAGCATCTTTATATTCGAACTTTACCACACTCTATTCCAAATAAAAACAATGCCCGTAGGGAGAAGTTTGGAAATCTCTGTTCTTACAGCCTTCCTCTCTCTGGCAAAACCTCCGTGCCACTGCTCTGGAACTGAGAACAAGGACAGGGTCCTGCTTATCTTGGAGTGACATCACTGCTTTGCAAGTAGGGCATTGGGACAGAAGAGTAACCCTGATCTTCTCGGCTTGCTTCTCCTGACATGGAACTAATTAGACCCTTTGAACAAACTGGGGTGAAGCCCTGAGTGTTCTCAACATGACTGGGATAGAGTTTCTGCAACCTGAAGCAGGGGGTGGTGGGCAATGAGAAATTCTGGCAGCTTGCTCCCCTAAAGAACAAACTGTAGCCCTAAACTGAGAACTGGGTGGGGGTGGAGGCAGTGGAAGCCCTTCTTGGCCATCCCACCTGGAACAGAGCTCCCACCACACTGAGCTGGGTGGGAAAGGGATGGGTAGCCTGTGGGTCAAATGCCACAAGCTCATTGTTCTCACAGAGATTTAGTAGGTCTTTTTAAATAAATGCTGGACAATTCCTGGAAACTTTAAATGGTTGTTTTTAAATTTTCTCATGAGTTAGAGTTGTGTAGTTGAGATCAGTAGAGCTTCTCAAACTACCATATAAGATGTCTCTTCTATATTCCTTTAACAGATGAGATTCACCTAAGGCCAAGACCCAGCAGAGACCCTCAGAAGAGGAACTGTACCAAAGCAGGAGACTCAAAGAGGAACCTGATGATGGAAGCCACCAGGACTGACTTGCAGAGGTGCGAAGATTCTGTACTCTGCTCACCAAGCCATGGGCCCATGGAGCTGCATCAACCCAGAAGTAGCAGCACATTTTTCTAACGTGTTCAAGTAGAGGGACATCTTTTTCTAACTCACACAAAGGCATCAATGTACTTGCACAGCCCCGGAAGCCACAGAGACTCCAGCTGACAGGTTATGTAGGATGAGTCAACCATCCAGAGCCGTAGTTCCCAATTTTGGCTGCTCGTTAGGATCACTTGGGGAGCTGTTGAAAAATACCAATGTGAGGGTCCCTCCTAGACCAATTAAATTAAGATTCTCTTAGGATAGAGCCCAGCCATCAGTATTTTTAATAGTCCTTCTGGGGATTCTAATGTACAGTCAGGATTGAGAACCACTGATCTAGAGCCTGGAGTCAGGGGACTGGGATTCCTGGTACCCGAACACCTCAAGAGGATGTAAGCTGTTGATGGGATTCCAATGCTGGAAGCGATAAAACACTCTTAGTAAATAGTGAGTAAAATTGGCAGAGCAAAGTAAGTCAGATTACAGTCATTTCTTTCCTAAAAGAAATCACTAAAATTGTCCCTAAGTAATAAGAAAAGCAGACCGTTGCATTGTAAACATAGTTCCACACCCCTCACTACTAGTCCTAATAGACATGACTCACCCAAGCCAGGTTGACTGTGTCCCCTTGTGTCATGATGACATATATAGTGGCAGGCTTTGCCCACTACATTGGCCACACTCTACTCCATGCTGTTCTTGTCATAGACAGGATCAGAGGCTGTCTTTACAGAAGCGTTAATTACCAAATTCAAGGGAATATAGCACCTTCATCCCAGGGACAGGTTGCCATGCTTTAACAAAAGGGACTCTAATTCATTCCCAGAATGTTCTACCCAACATATACTCACTACTGCAAAGAAATAAATCACTAAAAAATTTGGCGATGAGAGAATTTATGAAATGTTGGGGGATTTTCTAGGTCATTTTTGACCCTTCCTTCTAATCTTGGGTGTTCAGGTTTGTAGGAAGTTTTCTCTGTGCTCCATAAATATTTTGTTGCCTCTCTTCGTTTTTGCAGAGACCCATGACTTGCCCAAGGAGAACCACAGGACAGTAAAATTGAAAGCGGAATGCAGGAGGTCTTCTAAACAAGGGAAGGCATATACATTGCTTATGTGACCCACTCGCCCGTCCTTCACTGCCTTAAATATCAGTGATTGATTCACAGCGACCTTTCCTGGGGACCCATCTCCAGGTAGCCAATCCAGAGCTGAGACATGAATAGAAACTTTTTGCCACCTCTGAATCAAACCAAAGACAACTTGGGACAATAGGAAGAGTTTGACCAAGAACCAAACCTGGGTTCAAGTTCTAGCCGAAATACTCTAAGCCACTGACCTCAATGAGTTACCTCCTCTCTCTGAGTCTTGTCCATGAAATGGAAAAACTAATGTCTAACTGGATTTTTGGGTTGAATGCTCTCAGTGATCCAAATAATCTCAGTGATCCTCAGAGTGTGCCTGGTATATACCAAGTACCCACACTTCTCCTGCTCCCCACCTCAACACGTACACATGCACTCATATGCACACATGCACTCACACACACACACACTCCTTCCGAGGAAAGGAAAATGAGTGAAACCCTCGTCAGTTAGTGACACACTGGTCAGTAACAGTTTCAATGAAGGTAGACTTGCTTAATTAAAAATAACAACCTCAACTCAGGAAAAAATGGCTTTCAAGTGTTACCTGAATTGGTCTAATGAAAAATATGCTCTTCCAATACATCCATATCATTTTAGGAGTTCTAGTGCATCCTACACACCTAGGGAAACACATGAGAGGCCATTGTGTGGAAAGAGTGGACTATGCAAGCTTTGCTTTTACAACACAAGGAAAATTACTGGAGCCCTAGGCCTGATGATGAAGCTTCTTGTAAGGAATGTGTCACCTTTTAAACTATTTTAAAAGACATTGCTCTCAGCGGTCTTAGTTGGGTGTCCTCTCTTATCTGTCAGACAGCCTGGCACGTAAGGACGCGCCCCCAGGAATTCTAAAGTCATCAGGAGATCCGTGCAGATCTGAGAATAGCCTTTCCACCTCATCCCCTGCTTACCCCCTGCGCTTTTCCATCTCCCCAGCCCTCCTGTTTTCTGCATTTTAAAAAATTTCTTCATATTTATTCTAGCAGTAGCCTGCCATGCAATAAAAGAATGGGGAAAATCTCATTAAAATTATATCAAAAGGAAAAAGATGGAATAGAGCTTGAAATTCCTGCAATCTACGCACAATAACCTAATCAACCAGAACACACAGGTTAAATGCAGCCCACCCTAGAGTGAGCCCAGATGATTAAACTCCCGTCCCAGGGAACTGCTACCTTCAGGATACCTCGTGGTGAGCCATATTAAAATGCAGCCCAGAAGATACCCCCCATCTTAGGGCACTTTTAACCTTCCTACTCACTTTCACAACCATTTATCTTACTGACTACTGCACAGGAGCCTGGGAGGTGAGAAAAGCTATTATTATTGCCCCAGTTGGATAGTTAACACAAAAGAGGCAGTGAGGTTCCTCGGAAGTCACCTAGTTAGGGATGAGGAAGCCAAGCTAAAATCTCAGTTTTGGTTAAAATGGTCCCATGCTGAAAAGACATCAGATGACTGACCTAATAATCGTACTAGCATCTCCTTCAGCGTCTCATTCAAATCTGACACGAGCCTGTAAGAGGGGGAAAACACAGTGTTTGCTCAAAGCTGAAAGTGAGGGTCCTTAAATCCACTTAGTCCGGAAACACAGGGTAACAGGAGTGGCAGAAACCCACGTGTTTCTAAATGTGTGCTGATTCCTCTCAAAGTTAATTCACACTAGTTTTGATCAGGTATAGTTTCTCAAAGAATAGTAAAATTAGAATTGTGGGGCAGTGCAAAGGTTTGGAAAAAATTAACATCAAAAAGAAACCCCAGACTCTGAAAGGTAAGAAATCACCACTTCAGACTATTTCTTTGCCGACCTTCCACTCAAAATTCACCGGTTCTGATTTCCATTCCTTCGATGGCCTAATCAGTGCTTTAAAATAATAGTAAGCTAATATGATTATGTAAAAAGTATTAATAATATAATGCTTATCCTTTCTAGGTAATATAGGTGCATTTTAAAATGGGCCTTTTTAGACAATACGCTTTAAGCTAAAGCAAACGTTGGAACCCACCATTCTTTAGCTCTGACCTCTCGCTTGAGCTCCAGACTGTATATTCTCAGCTTACTAAACATCTCCACTCGAGCTTCCCAGAGGCATCAAAATGCAATATATCCAGAATTGATCCTCCACTTCTATTCTTTATCTCATTCAGTGACAATACTAACAATCCATTTATCAAAGTCAGAGACCTGGGAGTTGTGCTAGGTTCTTCACCACCCCACCCCCAGCCAATTGCTGAGTCAATCTACATAACTCAGCATTTCCCAATTGTGTCCCTGATCAAATCAGTTTGGAAAACACTGACTCAAAGTTAAACCTTTATTACGGGGCTTAACAGAGTTTTCTAAGTTAGCTTGCATTGCAAATATAGATAGATAGATAGATAGATAGATAGATAGATAGATAGATAGATAGAGAGATAGAGAGATAGGGATATAAAATAGTCTGTCCAGGAAAAGTCCAGCCATTGTTAATATAACAAGAATGGTTTGCATGATATGGATGTAACCTGGCAGCCAAGGAGAGTGCACTGGAATGCGCATGTGTGAACAATGACAACCTCCCTGTAGTAGTCAGTGGGGGCGGTAGACACTGTTGAGTGAGTATGTGTGCTGTGTGGCCATCGCATTCAAAATGACTGAGGGAGTAGAGCAATGAATCTCCATCAAATTTTCCATTAAGCTTGAACATTCATCCGCAGAAACTATTTGGATGATTCAGAAGGCTTTTGGGGACAATGCAATGAGTGCAGCTCAAATAAAAGTGTGGCACAAACACTTCAAAGATGGTCAAGAATCTGCTGAAAGTGATCCACATTCTAGAAGGCCTGCAACAAGCTGAACACCTGAGAACATTGAACGTGCACAGGCTGCAACCAGCAAAGTTCAGCGACTGACAGTGCCAGAACTAGAATCTGATCTGCAGATTCCAAAACTACTGTGTCTGAGATTTTGACGCAGGATCTTGGCATGAAATGTGTCATGGCAAAATTCATTCCACAGCTTCTGTTACCAGAGAAGAAGGAACATCGTACTGCAGTTGCTAATGACTTGATTCAAACTGCTACCAATGAACCAAATCTCCTCAAGACGGTCATAACCAGAGATGAATCATGGGTCTACAGCTAATATCCAAAAGTGAATCCTTTGAAAGGGAAGAGAACTCACATGACTTCACTCCAAAAAGACAAATAAACCAATTAAAAAACAAGCAAAAGACTTGAATAGACACTTCTCCAAGGAGGACGTGCAGAGGGCCCAGAGACATATGAAAAGATGCTCAGCATCACTAGCCATCAGAGAGATGCAAATTAAAACCACAATGAGATACCACATCACACCAGTCAGAATGGCCATTATAAACAAATCAACAAACAAGTGTTGGAGAGGATGTGGAGAAAAGGGAACCCTAGTCACTGTTGGTGGGAATGCAGACTGGTACAGCCACTGTGGAAAACAGAATGGAATTTCCTCAGAAAACTAAAAATGGAACTGCCTTTTGACCCAGACGCCTGAAATACCAATCCAAAAGAACCTATGCACCCCAATGTTCACAGCAGCACAATTTACAATAGCCAAGTGCTAGAAGCAACCTAAGTGCCCATCAGTAAATGAGTGGATCAAAAAACTATGGTACATTTACACAATGGAATACTACGCAGCAGAGAGAAAGAAGGAGCTTATACTCTTTGCAACAGCATGGATGGAACTGGAGAGCATTATGCTAAGCAAAATAAGACAGGCGGTGAGGGACAAATACCATATAATCTCACCTTTAACTGGAACATAATCAACAAAAGAAAAAAACAAACAAAATATAAACAGAGACATTGAAATTTAGAACAATCTGACAGTAACCAGAGGGGAGTGGGGAGGAGATTGTAGGGAGAAGGGCTTTCAGGAACTACTATAAAGGACACAGGACAAAACCAAGGGGGAGGGTGGAAGCAAGGGAAGGAGGTGGTTTTGGCTGTGGTGAGGAGGAGTGGGGGGGGGCGGAATGCAGACAACTGTAATTGAACAACAATAAAATAATTTTTTTAAAAAAGAAGAAGAAACAGATTTCAGACCATTGATGAGATTCAGGAAAATACAATGGAGCAGCTGATGGCAATTCCAACAAAGGATTTTGCAGTGTTTTGAACTGTGGAAGAGATGCTGGGAGAACTGTGTGAGGTCCCAAGGTGCCTCCTTTGAAGGGGACTGAGGCATCACTGTCTTATGTACAATGGTTCTTGTATTTTGTATCTTCTTCAACAAATGTCTCTATTTTTCATAGTGTGTGGCTGGGTATTTTATGGACAGACCTTGTATATATCGCCTATTGTTTCCCAAATTCATTTGCCCAGGGAACCCTTATTTTCTTTGCAGAGTATCCTGTGGTATTTAGGTGTAACAGAAAATCCTTTGAGAAAGGGCATAAGATAAATATGAAATTTTTTTGTATCATGAACCATCTCATACAATTCTGCTATATAAGTAGTGCTAAATTAGTGTACATATAAAAAAGAGTATTAATTGACTTGATAACCAGAAATATAGATGAAAACTTGTCTTCCTAAATATTTATTGAGAAATATCTATCAAAATATCACTGATATTTGGTGGTACTTCTTCATGAAATGTGTTTGTGCATAAGATCGGGAGAAAGTCTAAAAGGAGTTTCCACCGACTGATAGGAGTTACCTCTGGGCTGTGTGGTTAAAGTGGAAGGCGAGAGCTTGCCAAGGTTGATTCCCCTCATGTCCGTGTTGTTTGACTTTGTTATTGCAAGCATACATTACTTTTGTAATTTGTTTTCCTGAAAAATCAATACAGAAAAAAAATAAATATGTACATAAATAAAATACCTGGTGTAGTAAGCACTATTTTTTTCCTTTTTTTAATATTTTTTATTGTTCTAGTCTCTTCTTTTGGTAAGCACTATATTTAAAACAAATCTAAAAGAATATAAATGCAAGGAGAGGCAAGATATTCCTTAAAAGGTAGAATTACATGTGAGAACTTGTCTTACCAATTACTATAATGTCCTTAAAGCCACAGTCATCATTAAAATAAGATAGTGGTAGGAGTATATAGATGGACAGATGAGTGTAATTGAATATAAATTCCAAAATGGAATAAAGGAGATGAGAAAATTTAGTGTGGGATTATGGTGGCATTTCAAAGTAATGGAGAAAGATAAACCCAGTAAATTTTATTCAAACAATAGATTAGCTACTTCCCAAATAAATATGCTTGTACTTATAACTTATTTTTATACCAAAATAAATTCCAGATGGCTCAAAGATTTGGAAGTTATCTATGAAGCCATGAAAATAATGGAAGAAAATGTCAATAATTATTTTTATAATCTTGGTTTGCAGGAAGCCTCCTTAAACTAATACAAAAAGCCAGAAATGATAACTTCAAAAGGCAGTACATCTGAAAACAAAAATTCTCTAAAGCAAAAAATCATTGCAAAGTTAAAATATAAATAGTTAAGAGAAGAAAATGTTTGCAACATACACGACAAAGGGCTAATGTCTTAATACATAAAGTTCTCTTGCAAATCATTGAGAAAAATATGACTATCAGTGACCCAAAAAATTATAAGCCTCAATTCCTAAACATAGTCTTAATTAAAATTCAAGCTAAAATCAGAATCACAGGCTATTAGTAGCAAGAATGCTGAGAGAAGATTGAGAAAACAAATCCCTGAGCAAGGCTTTGACATTTTATTATGAAGGAAGAAACTTCAGGATATTTAAAAGTCAGATACTTACTCATATATGTAAAACTCAGGTACTTATATTTAAAACTCAGATAAACATAAGTAATGCAGGATATCTAAAACTCTAAGAAACCAAGAATATAAATATTACCCAACTTGAAGCAAAGTTCTTTCTTATCCTCTTTATACTTAGTCGGTGTCTGATCATTACAAAATTGAATGTCGGATCAGTCATTTTTAAGAAATTCTCCTGTGAGGTTCTAGTTCATAAATAATGTTTTGTTACATAACCTTGAGATTAATAAGTACACTTACTTGCTTGTTATAAGAAACTTTATTTATTTTTCATTTGTTATATGAAAATGAATATAAATTAATTCAACAATGTAATGTTTAACCCACTGATATTTTACTCTACTGACATTTGAAATAATTCAAATAGCAAAAACAAAAGGGCGAAGGGAGCAGGAGGGAGGGAGAAGAAAAAGAAAAGATGGAAAGCCTGTTTCAATTCTCCTGGAGTTAGAAAACCATCTTTTCCTCGTTGCATAAATTTCTATGTAAGTAAAAAAGAATGCTACCATAATTACAGCCAAAACAATGCAGAACTTCAACGTTTTCCTCAAAATGCTTTAACACAAAAATTGAGAAAGAATATTGTATCAGTCAAGATCCTTTTGGCAGAAAGCTACAGAAAATCTAACATTGTCTAAGCAATAAACACATTTAATTACTTCAAATGACAAGAAATCTGTGAAAATTCCAGGGATTGATTCAAGTTCTCACCAATATCAAATGGCTAAATCAATATGACTATGATTCTCTTGCAAAAATCACCTCCTCAAAAAAAAAAAAAAATCCACAGCAGCTGGGAAGCTTCTTCTGGGAAGCCCTCTCTCCCCGAAACTTATTCTACCAAACTCTACCTATATCCCGAATATTCTCAGTTCTCCCCAGGGTTTAGTCTCTAGAAACCTCTGACACTGTCTCATCCCCCTTTGAGGCAAGGACTCCAGAGGACTTACTTAACTGGGCAGGGCAGTAGGGGAAAGGGGAGAATACTAACAGAGAAGGAAGAAAGAAAAACATCAGTTAATATTTTCATGTGCCATCACATTTGCACCTGCTATTCTCTGATTTGGAACTGCCTTGTTCTTAAATCTCAAAAGACATTAGTGATGGAAAGATGCCTTCCTGGCAGGCTATTTTCCTACATTCTCTGATTATGAGCCTTGTACTTTGCTTATCTTGAGCCAGAAAATATGTTTCACACCTACATCCATTTTTATAGCAACCACCTCTCTCTCTATTATTCCACTTAAGCATTCTTCTGCCTACAGCTCCTGGACCACTTCACATTTCATTAGGTGCTTCATCAGGAAGGGAATAAAGAAGTGGGGTAGCTCAAAATGACTGCCTTCATTTGCTGATTTCTTTGTTTTGCCCCAGAAAGCATTTCTGCATCTCAGTTGGCGTATTCGAGCACAGTCGAGAGAAACCCCTCTTGTCGATTCCAATTCCACTCCATTTACTGGGATACACAGTCGAATGAAGGGTTTAAGTGTGGTTGTTATGAAATAAAATGAATTTGAATTTGCATTACATATTCTTTCAATTATTTATGGATTGGAGTAACCTATATCAGTGACTTTTCCCCTCTATCCTCCTGAGTCATCAAGAGAACGCAGAGTAACTTCGCACTTTTTGCAAGGCCTGATGGTGATTATTGCTCACTGTGCTGAACTCGTCTTCATTAAGGGCTGGTACAGCCTCCTTCCTACAGCCTTTCAGACCTTTGACAATCTTTGGGTCTAGGGCCACTACTCTACGGAGCTGGAGGAGACCAAGTGTGATTTGAGAGGTCCCACCAGATACCAAGTGTTTTATGCTCCTGAAAACCCAAAATTGAAGTTGACTTGTTGGCTGCTTTTGGAAAAAAAGTTTAATTAGTCACTATTTGAGTGATTCTTTGGGGGTTTGGGGAATGCCCCTTAAAGGTCACGGTTGGAATGTATATTTGTGGCCCGCCTGCCATGAGGCCTCTCCCCTACCTTTCTTCCATTATCACTTCACTAACCATTACCTAGGAAGGCTCAGAGGATCTAGCCCTGTTGGGGGGGGGGGCGGCTTTTATAAATAACCTCAAGACTATACCCTATATGGTAATCAGGATAGGGGTTAGCTATCCATTATTCAGCCACCTGACTATTTAAGCTCATGCACAGACTCCCAGAGAATGTACAAAACAGACACCTACTTGGAAAAACAAAGATCTGTCTTTTTAGTTAAATATAGGAGGTTAAGTGAAAAAGGATCAAGGTATTCACTTCATCAGTCCAGGGCTGAAGCTAGTCACCAAATCCATATTCTTAAACCAGTCCTCTCCTGATTAAGTCTATTCTCACATTGCTTGTTTCCATTCAAGTTTATGTGGACATTTTGGGTTTTTTTTTTAGTCATTATTTTTTTAAAGATTTTATTTATTTATTTTTAGAGTGAAGGGAAGGGAGGGAAAAAGCGAGGCAGAGAACATACCATATTTTTTGGACTATAAGAGGCACCAGACCATAAGACGCACCTAGGTTTTAGAGGAGGAAAATAGGAAAAAATTTTGAAGCAAAAAATGTGGTAAAATATTTTACCTGCTCCTGCTCCTGTGGCCCCACTCCACCGCCACCCGCCCACACACAGAGAGCCAGGTAAGCTACATTTGGACTATAATACACACCCATTTTCCTCCCAAATCTGGGGGTGGGAAGTGCATCGTATAGTCCAAAAAATACGGTAGATGTGAAAGAAAAACATCGATCAGTTGCCTCTCGTGTGCTCCCCATCTGGGGATGAATCTGCAACCCAGGCATGTGCCCAGACCAGGAATTGAACCAGTGACCTTTCCCTTTGTGGGGTGATGCCCAACCAACTAAGCCACACTGATCATGGAGATGTTTGTTTGTTTGTTTGTTTGTTTGTTTAATAAAGAAGGGCTATATTGGAAAATCAGGGTAGTGTATCACTAAAGAACAAATACAAAATTACAAATTACTGATATGGTACTAAAAGTAGATTATAGAACAAAAGGCTGAAGAAAATGAGCATAAACAAAATTAAAGGGTAGCATTTGGAGGTCCTTTAATTTCATGGTAATTGGGAGTCAAAGCAGAATCTATTTAAAATCCACAAAGCTTATGAGGAGTCCAGAGAACCAATAGCAAGTCAACCAAAATTAGAAAAAGAAATCAGACTTTAATTGTAAACAGAAGACTAATCATTAGCTTTTCCCTTTCCCTAGAGTAAGTCATGGATAGTTGCCTGACATTTTACATTTTACTTTAAGGGGAAAAAAAGATTACACAAGTGGCCTACTCATTAGCAGGTTTTTTCTGTGTTACTGGCCATCAGAAATCTAGCTCAAGTACAAGATTAAAAAACATCTTCCCAATCCCTCCACAATAGCATACTCTCCAAATTGTCCTGTGTTCATTTCAGGTCTGCAACTACAGGCAGAGGCCCTCACTGTGCGGACGTGCATGACAGCTTGCCTATGGCTTCATGCCAAGTCACCATCTGATATGCAAACCAATTACATGTGCATTGAAAATACAGTTAGCCCAAAGACTTTGGGAAACGTGTCTCACTGCTAAGTAACTAAGAACTCTATTCAGTCGCTGCCATGTTCACGTGACAGAGGTGAGAAGGTTCGCATAAGCTACGATTGTGTACATATTGATACAAGATCAGATGATTCTGAAACTGGTAACATCTTTTTATAACCATGCTTATTATATAGCAGGCAAATATGATTTTTTAATACTTAAATGAATCCTGCCATAAAACCTGTAACTCTATTAGGGCTCCATTTGCCTAATACATTAAAGCAACCTGTTGTTCAGTTAGAAATAAAAGTATGACAGACATTTTTGAAATGGCAGATTATGTTGAAAATTACCAACTGTTAATATATGGACAGCTACCTCAATCTTGCAACCTTATTTGGTTTTACTTTAACACCTTACAATTCCTTGGTCAGATTCATAAACTAATCTGCTCTGTGTAGATTCTAGGAACATTATCTGTAGTGCGAAAGAAAAAAAAAAGAAACATCTACATTTTTATTTCAATTTGCTAATTATTAAATTATTTATTAAGTGGAGTTTTTTAAACATTTTTACTTGGGTACAAAGTTCATATCCCAAGGGCTTCATGTTACACAATTTTTAAAAGACTGCATTAAGTCTTTCATTGTTAATAAGCACCTAGTGGGGATAAAGTCCTGTGACGGACTACAAAAATGCACAAAGTAGGATAGGACTACATAACACAACAAGTACCGCAGGAGCTCAAAGGAGAGACGGCTTCCAGAGAAAAGATCGGGCAAGGCTTCCTGGAGACGACAGAACAAGAACTAGGCTGAAAAGAGTAAAAAGGATTCTGTTCGATAGCTGAGCAGATATTCTATTCATTTACTGAGTGTACACTTGTTGAGCGATAACCTCTGCTGAAAAATGTCACAGGTGAAAGGGCAGAGGGGGGTACACTTACAGATGTAACTGCCAGCAGACTGGCTAAAGTAAATGTGACATAGTTTAGGGCTATGATGAGAGAGATTTGGCTCCTGAGGTACTGACTGGACTTGGACTGGCTCACGAAGGGCCCTGAATGCCAGCCAAAGGAGTCTGGGCTCCACCTCTGGGCGACAGGAAGCCATCAGACGTGTATCGCCAAGAGAGAAATAGCAGCAGCAGCTTGAACTTGAGTAGAAAGAAAATGGAGTCAAAGAAACAAGGCAGACAGCTGCTGGGAATGTTCCTGGACATCAAGATGTGTCAGAACTAGTGTTATCGATTTGGGAGTCATGCATAGGTGGTGTTCAAAGCCACAGATTTGCAAGAGATTATCTAGAGAGGGAGATCATGTAGACCAGAGTGACAAGAGAATAAGATCAAAGAGACGACACTGGAGAATACAAAACTGAAGCAGTAGACTGGTCAGAAACAGGAAAACTGGGGGAAATGATGTCGCAGACACCCAGAGAGCAGAGTTCTGTCAGACAGGATGTGAACAACACAGCATTTGCTACAGAGGTCACACAGGATGGAAGCTGAAAATCAGTACTTGATGAACCCAATGTGAGCAGCGTGGTGGCTTTGTGGGAGCAAAAGTCAGAATATTGTGACTGTGTAGAGTGAGTACAAGGGAGGAGGAGATGAAAACCAGGCAGAATACTCATTTAAGAAATAGGGCTATGATGGGCTTTAGTGAGGAATAGCAGTATCTTGGCCAAGTAGAGAACTGTCTAGGATGCAGAAGATCTGGGAACATGTATGTATTTTAGGGAAGGAGCCAGAGAAAGGAAGAAATGGAAGATATAACACACACACACACCCACACACACACACACACACACACACCCCAAGAAAGAATCTACTGATTTAGTAAGAATGCACATTCTAGGAAGTAATCTATGAGAAGCAATCCTAAAATTCACCACCACAGAGTCAGGCACAACATCAACCAGTTGAGAAAAACAAGAAACAAAAATCAGAAAATCTGATCAGGGCCAGGAAGGTAGAAATGAAACATAGTTGCCCAGCATGTCATGATGTCACTTCACCCAAGGTGACCTGAAGAACAGTCCAGGATGATGTCTCTGTGCACACCGATTGCCTCTACTGCCAAAGCATCGCAGATATTCCTGACCATAAATGTGCTCTGAAGTGAATGTCAGCGCCTGTTTTCAAAGACTGGTGCTGTAGGTGCCCCTTGAAAAGCGCAGGAGAGATATCCCAGCTGTGGGTTTGAAGAAATAGCAGGAAGAATGAGGAAGGGTGCAGAGATATCAGAAAAAACAAAACAAAACAAAACAATGAAGGGTAGACTGCCTTGGTTCACCTACCCTTGCCCAAAGTGGTGTAATTCTTGACAGCATTTTAATTAAGTAGAGGAGAATTTGTTACAATGAGCAAGTAAAAATTAGCATATTATGCAAATGACTTCCAGTACATTTCTCAAAACATATCCCCAAATATTTCACTGAGAGAGATGCAGATCTCTCAGATAAAGTAAGTTTACTCTTAAATTTCTAGGGTGAGCTGCTTCAAGGAGAGCACTAGTCTCCAGAAAACCTCCAGTTGCTACCATGTTCCATAGGGCGTCTCCCAATAGACCACTGATCAAGGTTATATTGCAAGAGTCTGACTGAGAAGAGGCCTACAAGAAGGGCTGCAGGCTCTTCAAATTATCACAGGACCTCTTGAATTTGCCTGTCAGAAGGTTAATCCTAATTCCTGTAAATGAACCAGATTTGAAAATAGGTGTTTAGGAGCAGAAGCGGCCCCAGTGCCACGGCTCACAAAGCAGCCAAGCAAGTAGCGTGTTCAGCCCACCGTTCAATGATAATAGGTTTACCAAGCAAAATAAAGGCTAAATTGGGGATAGGGGAAAGCATTTTACCCTATTTGACCTCTTAGTAAAGTCACCAGGGTGCACTGGGGGAGCAGAACGGATAGGAGGGAAATGTGGACATGCCCCCTCATCTGAGCTGATGGTCCCTT
>PVJI01020576.1:0-28755 GCA_004026765.1 Micronycteris hirsuta | reverse complement strand
TTTGTCTAGATTGTACAATTTGTTGGCATATAGTTATTTGTAATATTTTCTTACAATTCTTTGTATTTTTCTGGAGTCAGTTTTTCAAATTATTTTTTACTAGGCTGTAATTTGCAAGTACAGACCTTTTTTGTTTAAAAATATTGAAATACAAATAAAATAATTTCTTACAGAACTTAACATAAGATTGCCTGTCATATACAAATGTACTGTTATTTTGCTGTTAAATATGAAATTGTAAACCTTGTAATATGTAATTTTCAGTCTAACAAATTTTAAAAAGTAGCCTGCTTTTCAGAGTATCTCAAGCACTTAAGTTTTTTGTGTGTGGTAGTTGATTTCTTGTGGTTGTCACTTTTATCGGTTCTTGATTTTTTTTCACATTGCTTCGTATAGATTGCTGAACAAGGATTGTTTGGGAATTCTGTCTTGCCGTCCAAAATCTTGGTCTGTAGACCATAATAATTATAAAAATCACAAAGTCTGTCTCTAGATTTTTAGCTGCTAACATTTTAATCCACTTATACAGCGTTCTGTTTAAAAACTAACATGGAATTGAATAGATTTGGGGTTTAGTTTAGAGAATTGTAAAGTGACAGTTACATAATTAGAAAAGCCATTATTAAATTGAAAATTCCCAACAATCAAAGCAGTATTGAATCAAATTATAGCATTTGGATTTAATATAGAAACTCTGAATTTGTTATTAGCAGCAATTGCAATGAAACTGTATAACACATCTGTGTTATATGTCACAGTGATTTCCGTAAACTGAAGTGTGTTCAGATTGATGTCCAGTTAGGCTAATGTTTAGTTGACTGTGTTTATTCAGATTACCTAACATGTATAAGTATTGTTTCATGGGCTCTCATGCAGTAACGCTCGGTTGCCAGATAGATCTATAGGTACATCATGAGGTTATTGTCCCATTTTTCATGCTTATTGCATCACAGATTTAAGTATTTCCATGCTCATTATAAATAGATGTGAAAATACTGATTTACTATGTTATTTTATCCATATTTTGTTTTAAATTGTTATGAGTAAGTATTTTGAAGTAAATTACAAAGAAAAAGTTTTTAAAAAATCTCTCATGTACCACTGAAAATGGATTTTTTTCTTCTTGTTCATGTTATAAGCCACTGCAAGTCTTTGTACATAGTCATGTATCTTTGCAAATTAACAGTAGTAGATCTGTGAGAGAAGTTGCCTTGTGGGGGGGGAGGTGGGGGCTGGGGGGAGGGGGGAGGGGAGGGAGAGGATGCAAATAACTGTAATTGAACAACAATAAAGTAATTAAAAAAAAAAGAAGTTGCCTTGTGATAAGTGACAATTACCATGAAAATTAACTTAGCACAGCAGACATCTATCACCTCATGACATCATTCCTGTGCGCCAGGAATTTAGGAGCAGGTAGCATAGTTCATTTCTTCCTCATTGATCTGGATGCTACCGCTATAAAATCTAAATTCCTATATATGTTTGGATCTATTTCTAGACTTTCTTTTCTGTTGTTAAAAATAACTAACAACAGAAAAGAAAGTGATATATTTTTAAGTTTCTCTTTATTACACTCCTTTTCAGTGTTTTTCTGGCTATCTAGTTTGGAGGGGAAAAAACCTTTTGTTATTTTTATCATACCACACCAATTATATTAGTTTTTGATGTTTTGAAATTGTTTTTACTTTGTTATAATTTCTCTGTTTAATAATAATTAAGCCTGCTGAATTCTTAAAACATATATTTGGAGGGATACCAATGATAACAGCATGCATCATGTAAAGTATATTAATATAAAGGAGAATTTATATTCATTGCCTTCTACAAGGGAGGTGCTTTTTACATATATTAACTGATAAAACTAGGTATTATGTTAAGTCAGTTTGTAACTGGAATTTGTAGAGTGGGCAGTTATTTATGGTTAAATTTCTGTCACATTGCTTTTCTCCCTTTAGCTGTGATGCAGATCCATCAGCCCTAGCAAAATACGTTCTTGCTTTGGTGAAAAAAGACAAGAGTGAAAAAGAGTTAAAGGCATTGTGTATTGATCAACTAGATGTATTTCTTCAGAAAGGTAAGATCTTTGGTTTAAAGATGCTACTTTATTTTAATAAGTTATTTAAAATAAAGATTATAAAGCTCTTCCTGAAAGCAGCCTGAGATGTCCTCTGAAAATGGTTTGCTATTCACTTGACCCAGAAAACCTCACAATCATGCAGATCAGGAGGTTCAGATCTTTGTGCTCACTTTAAGAACCCTTGTGAAAGTGCCCAGGCCATCAAAAGTTTGCATATCCAAAAAGCCACCAAATACTTGAAGGATATCACTTTATAAAAGTAATGTGCTCCATTCTGTTGTTATAATGGTGGAGTTGGTAGGTGTGCCCAGACCAAACAGTGGTGCTGAATGCAGGGTTGGTGGCCCAAAAAGAGTGCTGAGTTTTTGCTTCACATGCAAGATACAGGGATTAATGCTGAACTTAAGGGTTTCGATGTATATCTCTGGTCGTGAGCACATCCAGGTGAACAAAGCTCCCAAGATGAGGTGCAGAATTTATAGAGTTCCTGGACAGATTAACTTACCCATGACCTCTCCCTGGCACGCTGAGATGATCCTTACTGAAAAAGAGCAGATTGTGCCTAAACCAGAAGAAAGGTTGCACAGAAGAAAAAAAAATCCCAGAAGAAACAAAAACTTACGGCTCAGGAGTAAATTCATCATAAAATAAATACCAATAGAAGTAAAAAAAAAAAAGAAAAAAAGATTATCGACAGTATTAAAGGAACTCAGTAAGAGACAGGCTCTAATTGTAGTGAAGTTGAACAAACAGTATTATTGCTGATTATATCCATAGGTCATCACTGTTATATCCATAGCTTATTTATAAAGAAAGCCTTTTCATTACTAATTTTATGCTCTTTCTTAAACCGTGCTGATATTTTTTTTTAAAAGATGAATACAATGACTGAATGCTTATTTATTTAAAGATATTGCTCCTTAGGAAACTACTTTGAATGTTGTCTAGCACAGTGCTTTTTCACTAGCCAGCATCTAGACGATGGTAATATTTGTGTTTGCACATGGGGTAAAGTACATGGAAACTAGTCTTGACTGGAAGTGACTGGCTGAGAAGCTCTGGCCATTCCTGCCCCCATCACCCTGAGAATTGAACGGATCAGCATTACCGTGGGACTTGTGCCATGGCGCACACGGTTAGGGAGCTTTTAAGTGGAGAATACTATCTTAGCAAATGTCTTAATATGTGGGTTTTTGTTTCCCTGTTTTATATTTAGAGACACAGATATTTGTGGAAAAACTTTTTGATGCTGTGAATACAAAGAGTTATCTACCTCCTCCAGAGCAGCCATCATCGGGAAGCTTAAAGGTAGAATTTTTTCAGCACCAAGAAAAAGATATAAAAAAAGAAGAGGTAAGGATTTGTGTTAAATCTTACATTTCCTTTAAAAACACATAAGGGATAAATAAACTGAATTGTGTTTTCTGTATCTGTGTCATGAGTGTTTAAGACCATCCTCAGGTTCAGTGATTTCAGTAGGAGCACTGACAGGACTTAGCATATAGTCATTCTCATGGTTATGATATCTTTTTAAAAATTCATTACTATTATTATTTTTTAATTTTTAATTTATTGCATTTTGGAGAGCGAGGAAGAAGAGGCAGGGGATGGGGGGTGGAGAGAGAGAAACATCCATCTGTTGTTCCACTCATTGATACGTTCATTGGTTGTTTCTTGTATGTACCCTGACCAGGAATCAGACCCACAACCTTGAGGTATCTGGATGACGCTCTAGCCAACCCATCTACCTGGTCAGGTCCACCGTTATGATTTCTTACAGTGAAAAGATCCAAAGCAAAATCAGCAAAGGGAAAAAAAGTGTGTAGTGCAAAGTCTGGGGGGACACAGGCACAAGATTCTGGTGTCTCCCAGTGGAGTTGTACAGGATGTGCTTAAGGAATAATGACAATATGTGTGAACCAGGGAAGCTTGTTAAAGTTCAGTGCCCAGTGTTTTTATTTAGGTCTAGCCACATAAGTGCTTTCTGCCTAGTATTTTCCTTCTGCATCATATGTTCTAGATTCCCATGAGGAAAGCAGGTGTTCACCATAAGCCCTACCGTGTGCACAAACAATACAGGCATAAGTGAGCTATTATTATCAGGGAATGACGGGAATCCTCCCGAAATAAAAGTTCGTAGGTGCCAGCCAAGGATCTACCTTTCAAGCAGGCCTTTCTGCGCAGTATCTTATAGCTATGGACTCTTATGATCTGTGTTCTGTGAAAATAATTAGATTGAGAGTAAATCTGTTTGATTCTGTTCCACAAGCATTTTGTAGGGAACTATTTTTTTTTTTTTTTTAAGATTTTATTTATTTATTTTTAGAGAGCAGGGAAGGGAGGGAGAAAGAGAGGGAGAGAAACATCAATGTGTGGTTGACTCACACATACTCCCAACTGGGCATCTGGCCCACAACCCAGGCATGTGCCCTGACTGGGAATTGAACCAGCGACTCTTTGGTTCACAGGCCAGCACTCAGTCCACTGAGCCACACTAGCCAGAGCTGTAGGGAACTATTTTTAAGGCAGTCAAAATATAATAACCTTAACCACAATTGAAATGACCTCATACTGAGGTTTTGAAGTTTTTACTTTTTATATAAAATTATCCTTCTTGTTTAATAATTATATAATAATTCAGATCTCTTCAATTTGATATTTAAAGATTGTAATTCCAGCAAAAATTATTTGCAGTTAAACTATTATACTTCTGCAGTTAGCCTAGCTTTAGTCAAACAAATCTTGGTTAAAAGTTTGGCTTTACCAGTCACTGCTTTGTGACCTTGAAAACATTACCTTTTCTAGCCTTAGTTTACTTGGCTTTGAAATAGAAATATTATAGTGTTGTGAGGAATAGTTAAATAATGTCTACAAAGCACCTGGTATAGTGTGTGACAAATAGTAGGTTACTCAGTAAATGGTAATTGCTATTAGTATTGAGAAGTTGTTGTGTGGTGAAAGATATGGTTATGACGTTTGGTTTTTTTACCCCTCATACATCTTTTTTCTCCCCAGATTATAACTAATACATGTTTATTATGCAATAATATATGTATATATCATACATGTATACTATTACATAATAATTCTAAAATATAATTTTATAGTATACCTAACCATATTTATACACATGAATATGTACATAGTTAGACACACATACACATAAAACACCCCCATCACTTCTCTCTGCATGGGAAGTAATTTTATAACTGCTTATTTTATACCAAACAGTGTAGGGATTCTGTTAGTAAGGAAGAAAGGAATAGTGGATAATCTGCTGGCAACTACTTACGCCATATGGAGATATACAGTAATTTATTTTAAGTTTTGCCCACTGATGGAAGTTTGGGTTGGTTCCTGATTTTGCTATTACAAAGTATGTTTTAATTCTTTGCTTTTTTTACTTTTTGGAGTGTGAAAGGAAGTGGGGGAGAGAGAGAAAGAAACATTTATTTGTTGTTCCACTTATTTATGCATTTATTGGTTGATTCTTGTATGTGCCCTGACTGGGGATTGAACCCGCGACCTTGGCATACCAGGACAGCTCTCTAACCAACTGAGCTACCTGGCCAGGGTGATTTCTTTAAAAATCTTTAGTAAATCATGGTCTCTTGGTTTGAGAAACAGTAAGAAGTCTTCCCCCCAAACCGGTTAGTGGCAAAGCCTTAGTTTTACATCTATTTATATAATAATATTTCAGTGCCTTTTTTTTTTTCATCCAATTGTTATGAATATTTATCCTTGATATTTCAGAACCTTCAAAATATCAGATGGCAATCTGGATTAATAATGCTGTGGGTGTAGTGAAAGTTTCCAATTGAGCACGTACTGTGGAATATGATAATCTGTCAAAAAAATTACTCGTGATTGTACTTTGAGGCAAATAGGAAAAAGTACCTGAGGACGATTTTATTTGTACCCAGTATTTTTGGGTGGGGGTAGGGTTGATGTGGGTGGCAAGAGAACAAAAGTATTGATAAGAAAAAAAGGCAAACTCTTAAAATAAGGCTTTTCAGCAGTGTCAGAGTTTGGTCTGTTGATAGGATTTCCATTTAATTTATCATCCAATGTAGGACACTTTCGATAGTGAGAGGCTCTTACCTAAAGGGTTGCTGGAACAACTGGCATAAACTGGAACATGTTTATATTATCTGTAGATCAGAGTATCTACATCAGAGTATCTTAGGGTCCTTATTAAAAATGCAAATCTTGAGCCCTATCACATTTCCAGAAGCCACATGTTCAGTATTTTCTGACTTTATTTTTCCTCTGAATCCTTTTCTTTTCTGGTAACACCTATTAATGTCATATGGAAACAGTCTTCTGGGCAGTACAGCACGGAAAATTCTGGCCTTGACAAAGTAGCACTGAACAAGGGAATGTTTTCCAGGGCTGCTTTCTATAAATTATATAAAGCAAATGGAGGCTTTATGGAGGAAAGAGAAATACATGGCTGCCACACTAACATGAGAAACTGAAGAACAACGTTATCTTATATATTGTTTTTTCAAATGTTCTCCTTTTTTATGACTTGGTTAGTGCTAACACATTCTTTTATATTCCTTAATTTGTTCAGTGCCAAACCAAATCCATGAAACCAAAACATGAATGTATGTTGGACTTTTGAAAGAAAGAATAAAGTTGGGTTTTCACTAATAATGTTAAAATGGGGACTCTTGCTTAAAATGTTTTCTCACCACTAAATGTTACCTAAAACAAGCATTTATGAGTTTCTTTTTCTTCTTTTTTCTTTTTAAAGATCTTACTTATTCATTTTCAGACAGAGGAGAAAGAGAGGGAGAGAAACATCAATGTGTGGTTGCCTCTCATGAGCCCCCCACCGGGGACCCAGCCTGCAACCCAGTCCTGTGCCCTGACTGGGAAACAACTGGGGACCCTTTGGTTCGCAGGCCAGTGCTCAATCCACTGAGCTATACCAGCCAGGGCTATGAGTTTCTTTAGATTCGCTTTAACTTTCAGCATGCCCGTCTTTAGTGGTTAAACTAAATGATGGTACTTAGAAGAGAATTACTTGTTTGGATGCTTTTAGAGGATGACAATTTTGCTTTTATATTTCCATATGCATTGAAATAGTAACGTGGCAAGGAATAACCGTTGCTAAAGTTCTACTCATTTTTTTGTATATCAGATCATAAAGGAGGAAGAGCGAGAGAAGAAGTTTTCCAGAAGGCTAAATCATAGTCCTCCCCAGTCAAGCTCCCGATACAGAGAAAATAGGTGATTAATTTATTGAACCATGTTCGGTGATTAGATATTGGTTATCTTTTATACACATGTTTAGACTGGATTATCTTTTATGCAGGGGCAAGTAATGTCTATTCTTTTATTAGTCTGAGAAAGTATAACTCAGTCTTTTTCTACCAAGAATATCTAGTTAAGATTTGAAGGTCCTGGAAGTGATTAGGACAGCTTGGCATTTATTAGTTATTGTTATTACTTTTATTCTTAACTTCAAATTCCATGAAATCTTAATGAGACTTTTTTTTTGCCTGAAGCTTCCCTTTAATATAAATACATTATTATTTTTCGTTAGGGTTTCAAAGGCATTTAGACATGTGATACATGCTTATGAGAATAGACATAGTGTACATATGTACAAGTATACGTTTATAAGATTGCGTACTGTAAGACATATATATAGATGCCGTTATGCATAAGACTGAGTTTTTCTTTTTAAGATTTTTATTTTTATTTTATTTTTTAGAGAGAGGGAAAGGGAGGGAGAAAGAGAGGGAGAGAAACAGCAATGTATGGTTGCCTCTCACATGGCCCTCACGGGGACCTGGCCCACAACCCAGGCATGTGCCCTGACTGGGAATCGAACCGGGACCGCTTGGTTCCCAGCCCGTGCTCAATCCACTGAGCTACACCAGCCAGGGCAAGACTGAGTTTTTCTTTTAAAGGAGTTTTAGAGTGTTTAAGCAGATCACATTTATTTTTCAGTTGTCTGAGTTTTCTTTGTATTCTGATAGTGTAATAAAGAATTGTGATGTTACAAGAATTAAATTACTTTTGCATTTAATTAGAGTTATTCCTGTTCTTAAAAATTATTTACACGGAAGTGATCATATTTTTTTTTAGAAGTCGTGATGAGAGGAAAAAAGATGATCGTTCTCGCAAAAGAGATTATGACCGAAACCCTCCTCGAAGAGACTCCTACAGAGACCGGTACAATAGAAGACGAGGGCGAAGTCGCAGTTACAGCAGGAGTCGGAGTCGAAGTTGGAGTAAAGAGAGGCTTCGTGACAGAGACAGGGATAGAAGCAGGACTAGAAGCAGAAGCAGAACACGAAGCAGGGGTACATCATATATGTGTATATTTTGGTTGGAATTCTTTTATTGGGAAAATACTTCTTATTTTAGGGTCTTTAAAATTGTTTTAATTTTGTCATTGTCATCATGTTTTCTATTTTGATTTGGTCCAAATGAATGCTTTTTCAAAATTCCTTTTAAAATTTTTGTTTCATGCAAATTAAAAGTACAGTGAATTACCACTGCACATCTGTCAGCATGACTAATAAAAAGACTGACTTTATCCAGTATTGTTGAGGATAGAGATAAACTGGAACTCTTTGGAAAACGCTTTGACAGTATATTAAAAATGTAAACTGTACACCTACCAAATGATCCAGCCATTCCATTCCTAGGTATTTACCTAAGAGAAATGAAAGTGTATTTCCACACAAACACTTGTACACAAATGACCATGGCAGCTTCATTTGTAATAGGCAAAAGTTAGAAACAACCTAAATGTCCATCAACAAGTGAATGGATAAACAAACTGGTATACCCATACCATGGATAAAAAGGGAAGAATTATTGATACAACAAAATGGATATCTCAGAATAATTATGCCGAGAGAAAGAAGTCAGAAAAAAATACATATGTACAGAATTTTAGAAAATGGAAACTAATCTAAGATGACAAAATAAATCAGTGGTTGCCTGGGCTGGATTATCAAGAGGCACAATGATACATTTGAGCGTGATAAGTATGTATATTGTGCGTGCATTATTTTGTTAGTGGTGTTTTGCTTCAGAGGTGTATACATATGTTAGAATTCATTGTATACTTTAAATATTTTCAGTTAATTACATATCAATTACACTTCAAATCTATGAAAACAGTTACAAGTTTTCATTTCAGATGTATTTGCAAGATCATGTCATTTCCAACATATGTAACTTTCCTTGCAGTATTTATTATTGAAAGGAAGATACTATAGCCATTAAACAATAAGTATCTTTGAGTGAGATACCTTTACTCACACTTAGATTTTGGCTACCCTTGTAACCTTTATTGTATAGCCATCTTTAGTCTAGGAAATAATTTTATAGCCTTTGTATAAGCCCTGTACTTCTCTATTATTCTTCTTTTAGATCCCTCAACCCCCAATGATCTGTGTGTACTAGGCCTCTCTGCACATTGCTTCACTTAATGAATCTCCTTAATATCTTTCATCTTTCCTTGGGACCCTATACAGCCCAGTTAATTTCTTTGTTCATGTTTAATAGTAACTCCTTTTTGTTCCTCTGCTCCTCGAGTCACATTGTCAAGTAGTGTTCACTGTAAAAACGCATACTGGTATCTTTGGATGGATGACAGTTAAATGTTCATTGCAGAAAAAATTAGTTTTGTTCTATTGCATATTTTTTGTGGGCTGAGGTTATGCATATAAGATTGCAGTGAAGAAAATTTTTAAATCATTTTTCTGTAAACAACTTCAAGGAAAAAACTCATTAAATAATACAGCAACTTTATGTGTGGTTGTCTAGTTTAGGTCATATTGAATGGAGATAGCGTATCTTGGAACATGGTGTATTCATTGTTAACCTTTAAAAGGAAAGGAGGGTTGTATAAAATTTGGACATTTTCTCTATCAAAAAATATTACTTTTTCTTATTTCTGGAGCATGTGTTTTTTAAACATAGTTTTATAGATCTTTTATATTTTGTTGCAGAAAGGGATCTGGTAAAACCTAAATACGACCTGGATAGAACAGATCCACTGGAAAACAATTACACTCCAGTTTCTTCAGTACCTAATATTTCATCTGGTCATTACCCTGTACCAACTTTGAGCAGCACTATAACAGTAATTGCTCCTACACATCATGGTAACAACACTACTGAAAGTTGGTCTGAATTTCATGAAGACCAGGTGGACCATAACTCATATGTCAGACCACCGATGCCAAAGAAACGGTGTAGAGACTATGATGGTAAGTCTTTGACCTGTTTCATGAAGTATTGAATTAATATTTCCAGCTGACTAAATTCTGTAAGTTTAGGCTGCCCATAGTTATTCAAAGACTTAACCTATTGGAAATGGTGGGAAACTAATCGTAAGCACCCATGAATTCCTCAGTATAATTGAAAACTTCATTACTTAGTCACCACTCACTACTGAATATCAATTTAAAGATAATATTTATTTGCATGTAAGTCTTAATATATGTTTGGAATTTACCAAACAAAAGTAATGTTTACAGAGTTACTTACGAAGGAAGCTGCTTCTGAAACATTTTTGACAAAACTCACTTTAAAAATAAATGGTTATTGTTACGTGAGTAGAACCTATTTAAGAGATTTATAAATGAAGACTCTTAAGGTTTTACTGTGAAAGTTTTATAAATTATATGAAAGTTGTAGTTGCAGTATTCTTAAAGTTTTAAGTGAGATTTAAACGTAGGAAATGTTTGCAATGAAAAATATACAAGGTCTGTCCAGAAAGTATCCAGCCATGTAATATGAAAAACAGAGACATTTATTGAAGAAGATAAAAGAAACATTGTACATAGGACAATGGCACTTCAGTCCCTTTAAAGTAGGCACCTTGGGACCTCACATAGTTTTCCCAATCACCATTAGCTGTCCCATTGTATTTTCCTGGACCTCATTGACAATCTGAAATTTCTTCCCATTCAAAGGTGATTTTAGTTTTGGGAAAAGCCGGAAGTCACAGGGTGCCAAATCTGGGCTGTAGGAGGGCTGAGTCACCTGGATGATTTGATGTTTCACCAAAAACTCTGCACGAGATGTGATGGATGCATGAGCAGGTGCACTATTGTAATGAAGCTGCCAATCACCAGTTGCTTGTAGCTGCAGCCTTCTGAATCATCCAGATACTTTCTGCAGAGGAATGTTCAAGCTTAACACAAAATTTGATGCAGATTCATTGCTCTGTTCACTCAGTCATTTTCAATGTGATGGCCACACCATACACATGCTCACTCATTGGCATTTACCACCCCCACTGACTAGTACAGTGAAGTTGTTCACGCATGTGCATTTTAGTATAGTCTCCTTGACTGACCAGTTAATGTCATGTAAGCCGTCTCATTATATTAACAGTGGCTGGGCTTTTTCTGGACAAGTCTTGTATGTATAAGTATTATGACATCTTGCTAGCTAGGTATACTCACTTGAATTTGTTGATACAGTTTTTAGTGTATGTGTTAGCTATATTATCACTTGACAGGTATTTGTAAATTACTGGAATTAGTAATTAGCCCTTGTGATAGGATTATAATTATACTTGTAATTATATTTTAAATATTCCTATTTTTTAAATATCTTACTTTTGTTAACCTAGAGAAAAATTTGTATGTCCAGCACTTCTCATATTTCTGTATTTTCTCACAGAAAAGGGTTTCTGTATGAGAGGAGACATGTGCCCTTTTGATCATGGAAGTGACCCAGTAGTTGTAGAAGATGTGAATCTTCCTGGTATGCTGCCTTTCCCAGCACAGCCTCCTGTTGTTGAAGGACCACCTCCTCCTGGACTCCCCCCACCTCCACCAATTCTTACACCCCCACCTGTGAATTTGAGACCCCCAGTGCCACCACCAGGCCCATTACCACCCAGTCTACCACCAGTCACAGGTAAGTAAATGTGTTTGTTTGCCTGTACTTATTATATATCCATTCATAGCCTTTTTAAAAAGTTAATAATTTGATGCCTGCTTTTATTAAAAGTATCTAAAGTAATCTTTAGTTGTTGGAAACCAAGAACAAGATATTCCCATTTAGAATATACCCCTACTTTGCTTGGTTATGCCAAACCTATGGATTACTGTGGTTCAGAGCGGCTCTGAATTATGCACATCCCTGATAAATCCCAGCTGCCTGTAGTCATAGCTCAAGAGAAACCTGTTTTAGAAAACATTAAAAGGATGTTTACCCTAGAAAACTAATATAGTTGTAAGAGCTTGATGTTTGTAGATATTATAGTTTGATGAATGAGAATATCATGTTTGGATATATAAATAACTTATTTTATTTGTTTGCTTTCAGATGATATTTCTTATTCTTTGGTTTTGACAGGACCACCACCTCCACTTCCTCCTTTGCAGCCATCTGGCATGGATGCTCCCCCAAACTCTGCAACCAGTTCTGTTCCCGCTGTAGTAACAACCGGCATTCATCACCAGCCTCCTCCTGCTCCACCCTCTCTTTTTACTGCAGGTGCAGTTTTGGCTCTCTCTATCTTCACGATGTAATACAGTTTTAGAGCATAGTTTATTTGAGGAATTTTTAAATGTCTAGAGAGTGAATTGCTGTAGTAGATCTGTTTTTCTCACTAAAGTGACAGAATAAAAATGTAGACACAGTGAATGTACATTAAATATAAATCCTCAGTTATGATTAAAAAAAAACTAAGTTATATTTTTAAATAACATTTTTATTTTTACAAAACATAAATTTTCTTTTTAAAACATGAAATATGTTAGCTTTGTATTAGTACTATATAGTTTATTTTATCAATATATAGAAAAATTATCAAGTTTTATAATTGTTTTTTAATTACAGTTTTTGTATTACCAGATACATATGACACAGATGGCTATAATCCTGAGGCCCCAAGCATAACAAACACTTCCAGA
Organism: Micronycteris hirsuta; assembly: GCA_004026765.1. Taxonomy (NCBI): domain Eukaryota; kingdom Metazoa; phylum Chordata; class Mammalia; order Chiroptera; family Phyllostomidae; genus Micronycteris; species Micronycteris hirsuta. The sequence goes on along the minus strand of PVJI01020576.1, from coordinate 15,771 downwards.
CCCATGTACAGACACAGAGTGCATGCACAAAGGCCCAACTTGATAGGACTGACATCAGGAGATATGGATTTGCCACCCAGAGGTACTGTGATTAATCTTTTAAAGTAATTTTCACATCAAGAGTGACAAAACACTGATAAAGATCAAAAGGTCCTGCATTTATAGGGATTGAATAAAAGATGTTTATATGTTTGTTTCTTGAATCCTTTGGTCTCCCATGAGAGAAAAGGTAATGTTATATTTCTAAGGGAAAGGGAACTTTACAAAAGATCGTAATTTCTGAGGTAGATTTTGTTGAGTATTTCTGTCATTTGCAATCTTAATAGGTTCATTTAAACTCTTGAGAATGATGCAATTTTTTTTTAAGATTTTAATTATTTATTTTTAGAGAGTGGGGAGGGAAGGGAGAATGAGAAGGAGAGAAGCATCAGTTGGTTGCCTCTTGTACACGCCCCTACCACAAGCCAGGCATGTGCCCTGACCAGGAATCTAAGTGGCATCCTTTTGTTTTGCACCAACTGAGCCACACTTGTCAGGGCCTAAATGATCAATTCTTAAAGGTCATAAGGTCATATTTGTGATGAGATCGATGGCAAAGGAGAACAGCGACATGGGGGACAGTTACCACACCTCCCCAATAGAAGTGGCCCACAAAGTCATATTTTAATTTCAAATGTGAGAATTACTAAGTCTTCTTTAGTTAGGTTAAAGTGAATTTGAAATAAGTTAAAATCCCTTTATTACTACTATATTTGGATATACGTTTATTTCTATTTTTTTCTAAAATATATAATGTGGAAAAAAGCCAGAACTTTGTTTTCAAAGTATGAATTTCAGGAAGTAGCTGTGATAAACAAAATATTAATCTGTGTTTTCTTTTATTTTCTTTTCAAACAGAAAAGCCTCCTAATAAAAGCACGATGAGGATAGTAGTGGATTCAGAGTCAAGGAAAAGAACCATTGGTTCTGGGGAGCCTGGAGTAACTACAAAAAAGACTTGGTTTGATAAGTAAGTTGGAAGGGGGAATTGAGGCCTATGCAGTAATTTGTAGAGTAGTTGAGTAGTTGGAGAATTATTATGACAGTTCTCCAACTACTCAACTACTCTACAAATATTACTCTATATACATTCAAAATAAAATGTATATAATTTTACTCTGTAGGCAATTTCCCCCTAAAGTGTAAGTTGTTTTCTAAAAACTTGTTAATTAGTTGTCTGGTACTTGGAAGGTGTGGTGGGTGGGGACATAATTTTCCTCATTGCACCTTCCTCCACCTTCAGAAAACGTTCCTCATGTTAGAGATGTCGTTGAAAGGATAGTCATGAATTTACTATTAGGGAAGAAAGGGTGGTTCTGGTCTGGAAAAAGGCATTGGCATGGGACATTTCCTTTTTAGAGCTAGTAAGGCATCTTTATGGGGGGAGGTAGTGAGGGAGGCTGGATAGGCCCTGAAGTTGTCAAGGAAGGGTTTCAGAGAAAGGGGTAAAGAATCAGAATGCTGGGGTGTTGATGATGATTCGTTTATAAATTTTCATGTTTGAAGGAGAAACTAGGATCACACATTTTTAGAGCTTTAACATCCTTTAAAAGTGTATAATTTCTAGTTGTGCCTCTGCCTTTAAATCTGTGACCTAAGGCAAGCATTGTAAACCTCTCTGGGCTATAGTTTTATCATTTTTTTTCAAGTGTCAAATGTATGATCTACATTTCGAAGTTGGGAAGTGGTTGACACAGTCACTTTTAATCAACATTTTAAAATAGGGTAAATTTCAGTAAGCTAGCTTTTGCAGAAATGAAACAAAGGTTACATATGCAAATTGACTGACATAGGGTGCTAGGACCTTTCCTGGTAACAATTTTAATTAAGTAGGAGTGGATTGAAAGTACCAAGTATAAGTAATACGGAAGAATCCTTCTCAGTTGGCTTCCATGAAAGATGCAAACACTGCTAATTTGAAGACTGCATTTTTTTGGAAGAAATTTCAGTTTTCATTATCAACTAATAATTCCAGTTTTCAAAAAAAAAAAAAAGGAACTTAAATTGTAAAAATTTATTTCTTTGTACTTGATAGGGAACAGGATTTATAAACGAATGTATTGATTAACTTGATTTTTCTTACAGACCAAATTTTAATAGAACAAACAGCCCAGGATTCCAGAAAAAGGTTCAGTTTGGAAATGAAAATACCAAACTTGAACTTAGAAAAGTTCCTCCAGAATTAAATAATATCAGCAAACTTAATGAGCATTTTAGTCGATTTGGAACTCTGGTTAACTTACAGGTAAGCACTGTGAAGTGATTCTGTTTTCTTTGCTCAATTATTTAGGGAGAAAACTTAATAAGGAAAATACTCATAACAAAATATGAAGAATTTGGTAATCTAAATTTGTTAAATTGGATATGAAATAAAACTTGATATATTTTTAAATGTATGATTTTTGAATAACTTTTGTACTTAGAAGAGGTAGCAGTTTTGATTGATCATATTATATATACTTTTTACTCAGTAGAGGTTATCATAAAATTATAGCAGAGTTAAGTAATCACACTAGTAAACTCTAATCTTACTATAGTTTTCATTTCTTCAGTTTCTCAAAATCATTACAACAGAATGCTTTAGTCAGATTCTTTTTGCTGCCTCTCTGATAAGATGCATTTAACACATGGGGCCCAAATACTGTGTAATTCATAATTAATTTAAACTTCTACTTTTTCCTGTACCATTTTTAAACGTTTTTCCAAGATAAATATCAGTGTAGTTTATATTTGACTTCACCTAAAATTGGACCTTGGCTTGGGTGTATGTAACTTGTGAGATTATTTAGTGTTGAGTTTACATTATGTGATATGTTAAAAATGTTGAAATAATGTTGGAATTTTTTCTTTTTCAGTTTTTATGATGCTCTTTTCAATTAAAATTATTTTCCTTATCTGATAAAAATAATAAATTTTAGAGAGTACAACTTAAGTTGATAATTTGGAAACTTTTATTTCTTGCCATTTAAAAATAATATAAAAGTAATTGACGAAAAAAATGCATGCTTGCTTGTGGTAGGGCAACAGAGATTTACCGACCTGCAAACCAAAGGGTCGCCAGTACGATTCCCAGTCAGGGCACAGGCCTGGGTTGTGGGCCAGCTCCCCAGTAAGGGGCACAGGAGAGGCAACGACACATTGATGTCTCTCTCCCTCTCTTTTTCCCTTCCCCTCTCTCTAAAAATAAGTAAATAAATAAATAAAAAATTTAAAAAAAGTTTGTCAACTCTGTGTCCTTTTTCTCTCCTCACACTTTCCCCGTAATATAGTTACATTATTATTAACAATTTATCATGTATTATTCTAGATTTTTTTTAAATCCTCATCTGAGGGCATGATTACTGATTTTTAGAGCGAGGGGAAGGAAGAGAAATATCAATGTGAGAAACATCGATGGGTTGCCTCTGGTATGTGCCCTGACTAGGGATTGAACCTGTGACCTCTTGGTTTATGGGACAGTGCTTCAACCAACTGAGCCACACTGGCCAGGGCTTGATTTTTTTGTTTTTAATTTCTTATGTGTATATCTACTTATCAATCAAGATGCAAATGTAAAAAATACATGTATTTTAAAAATACATACCTATCTTGTATACATTACCCTATAATTATTTTACATTGAGTATCTGTGATTTTAAAACAGTTTTATATATTGATTTTTATATATAGAGAGAGGGAAACATCTATTATTTGTTCCACTTATTTACACATTCATTTGTTGATTCTTGTATGTGCCCTGACCAGGCATTGAACCTGCAACCTTAGCGTATCAGGACAACGCTCTAACCAACTAAGCTACCTGGCCAAGGCCTGAATATCTTTTTATGGCAGTTTAATTGATCTGTCACATTTAGATCTAGACAAAAATTTCTCAGAATATTTTTTTCTCACACAATTTACTGGTAATATTAAATTTAAGAAATTTTTCAAAGCTGAGGGGCAAAACATGGTATCTCACTATTCAATTTGTATTTCCTTAATTAGTAATGAGGTTGATATTTTCTCATCTCTTTACTGGTCATTGTGCTGTATCTGCATACACTTTGATTATTAGTTATATAATGTTTTTAAAGACCAGTTTTAATAATTTTATCCTAATAAACATATTGATGAATTGATGTTTTAAATCCCAGTAAATGCATAATCAATGCTATCTAAAATCATCCTTATCACAAATATTTATTGAATGCGGTAATGAATACTTACTACATACTCTCTGTTCTACATGGATTATATAACTCAACGCTTTGGTGTGGGTTTCCCCATTATGGAAAGGGAAACAAAGGCACAGAAAGGTTAAATAACTTGCTCATGCTCCTGTGAGAGTAGCAGTCGGTTTTAGTCAGGCCATTTGACTTAGAGTCTGTGCTCTTAAACCCTATTTGATAATGCTTCACACCACCAGCAGTTTATATATCACACTTTGGAGAATGCTGCTATTATTGAAAGAACAAGAAATTTGAAGTGAAAAGCCTTGTATATACTACTTATTAATACGGGTCTGTAGAATCATATACCCTTTGAATCTCAGTTTCCTTATGTGTAAAATACGACTTTTTTCCTTAAATTACCTTGTGTTCTTGGAAATATTTTTGTGAGAATTACATATTTGGAAGATTTTACAGATGGATTTTTTTGTAATTTTTAGTTAGAGATTACCCCCTTTTTAAAGTAGTTTTACTGTCTTCACCTATCTTTGGATATTGGCCAAAAGTCACTCATTGACATAGGGATTATTTCTCATTGTCAGTCTAGTACTGGGGGTAAAAGTGAAGCATTTGGAATACTTGTTGCACATCTGTGCAGATGAGCATCCTCTATTAATTGTCACGTAGAAGAGGCTTTTGTTCTACTCTGCCGAACAGTCCTCAGTTACTGTTTCTTCTGGAGTGCAAGTAGGCCATGGTAACAATCTAGATTTAAGGAAATGTAAAGATAGAAGCTTGCTTAGAAGAACCAGTATTTCACTTGTTGAGAAATTTTACTGTTACGAAGCAACAGATTCATTTGGAAATCCACTGTTTTTAATACTTGAAACCTTAGGTTGCCTATAATGGTGATCCTGAAGGTGCCCTTATCCAATTTGCAACTTACGATGAAGCAAAGAAAGCAATATCAAGTACAGAAGCAGTGCTAAACAATCGCTTTATTAAGGTTTATTGGCACAGAGAAGGAAGCACCCAGCAGTTACAAACGACTTCTCCAAAGGTAAAAGAGAAATTTGTGTGAATTAAGTGCTTTTCTTAGAAAACATAATATTTAAGAGCAGAGGCATTGCAGTCAGGTAGACTTTTGAGCTAGATCCTGCCTCTACCACTGTTAGATGTATAGACTTGAGGAAGTCACTTAATTTCTCTAACCTCTCATTTTATTTTGAAGTTAATTCCTAGTTTAGAAAACTATAAGGTGATATGTGTGAAGCATATAGAAAAGTCCCGGGTAGACAGGAGACGGTACAAACATGGTAGCTTCACATATTTCACAGAGTTAGACTATGGGTTTATTTTGGAAATCTTTCCCTCTCTGACTTTTAATCAGTGAGTCAGTCAGTATGTAATGTTAGATTAATTGCTTGTAGAGATGTCTTACAGTAGTCTGTTTCTTTAATTTTCTCCTGTTTATTAAAAAGAAGAAAAGATAGTGAAGGGTAGATTTTAATTTTTTTCTCTACTTTATAAGCTCTTATATACAAAGAAACATCTTATATGAAGAAATTTGGAAGGTGGCTAAGTTTTGATTACAAGCTGCATTTTAAGACACCCTTTGCATGGGCAGTTTAGTAAAAAAATAACAAAGGTAACTTTCCATGCTCATGAACTAATTAGCTTATTTAATATTTTTTTCTCATTCTGAGGTAATGCAGCCTAATTTAGTCCAGCAGCCCATTTTGCCTGTTGTGAAGCAGTCCGTCAAAGAACGGTTGGGTCCAGTACCCTCAAGTACTGTTGAACCAGCAGAAGCCCAGAGCGCCAGTTCAGATCTTCCTCAGGTAAGTGGAAAGTCTCACTGTTGTGTCTGTCATGTGGTAGGTTCTCAGTAAATTATTTTCCCCTGGTGATTTGAATATTACAGTTAATTTCTGTAATATTTTAGGCAGAAATATGATAGTCTCTACATATATGAACGTCATCTTTAAATATTTTTGTTACTATTATAACATTTTCACATTCTACTTTTTCTGTAGTATTTGAATCTTCAATTATTCTCTCTAGTTAATACTTATTTATAAGAAAGAGCTCTTTTTCACTTTGTGGAGGAGGTATTTTCCAGCAAATCTACCTGAAAAGTGAAGTTTAGTACACTAAATCTTATTTTTCCCACCATCTTTTACTTAACTAGAATTCTATTCCAGAGATAATTATGCAGTAGTCTAAACTCAAAACTTTTGGGACAGGAAGGCTTAAACCATCAGGTTTTAGCGTGCTTAATATTACACCGATTCAAGTTACTTACGCAGCTCTGTCAGAACTTTGCATCACTTATTCCTGGCTCTCGGGTTTTCTTCTCCATGTGTCACTCCCTTCCCACTCCCTTCCGTACTTGAGTGGCAGTTTCTTGTTTCTACACCCTCAGTCTCTGAAACTTAGCTTTCCTTTGACTCCAGATGTTTCGGCATTTGCTGTATAAAATAGAGTTAGGATATAGTATCCTACTTAGCTAATGGATGCCACCTTATTAAAATAGTCTTCCTGAATAATTCCTGAAAAGTAATGTATTCAGATTCTATTAAAAAATGCAGAATGTAAATTGGTAAATTATTAGTTGCTTTAAAAGAAACTAATCCTATTTCAAATCATCAGCAAATGCAGTGTATGTGGTTATAAAACAAACATACTTTAGGAAAGAATGGCTTTTATTTTTAAGCTCAAGAAGTAGGCACATCCTTTATTTACTCAAATCTAATATTATAGTGTTACTTTCTGTTTGTCAACATAGGATTCTAAGAATTTTTCTGTATCAGTGGAGGGGACTTTAGCAACTACCTGGTTCAAACATCTGATTTTATATCATAGTTTTTCATGATTGAGTAATATTGCATACTGTTTGTTTTTTCCATACACATTTTCTTTCTGTTTCTGTCTTTGAAAAAGACTCAGGTTTTGTGATTAACATCTGTATACTTATAGTCAGTATATGTTGGTAGAATCAGAATGTTCAAAATCCCAACAGACTTATATGTTTGGGGAAACACTGAATATTTCCATTTCAATTTTTTTAGAATGTAACTAAATTATCTGTGAAGGACAGGTTGGGTTTTGTATCAAAGCCATCTGTTTCAGCAACTGAAAAGGTAAGAAGAAGCATGATGTGTTTGTCTTGGCTTCATAAATGTTTTCAGGTGGCATCTTAATTTTTTTAATTTTTTCATAGATCCAAACTTTTGCTTCTTAGTAGTATCTATATCTCTTACTCCTACCTTTTTGCTTTCCATTTGCTGAAAAAGAAAAATACTTGCCTACCTTTGTTTTTACTTTTTGCATTAGCATTTTAATACTTGCCGCTCGCTATAGTTTCCATGTGCTTCATTCTTTCTCTTTTTTTGTATTTACTATATTTTCTTTAGAGATATTTTACATTTTAATTTGAAAACTCTGGCAGCCAATAGAAAGGGCCATGAGCTAGGGATTTTACCGGAATTTGAGCTTTGGCTCTTTACTTACTAACTGCATGACGTTGGGCAGTGCTGTTAATCTTTGTGAACCTTCTTTTCATCATAAATGGTGACGGTAAGATTTGTCTTGCTCATGGAGTTTTGTAAGGATTAAATAAAATTTAAAAGTATTTTGTGAGTGGACGAGGAGACTGAGTGTTTAAGGTGATGGACTGCTAAAAGTATTTTGTAAATTGGAAAAAATGACATAAATGTAAGATTTTTATTTATTATTAACAACTATTGTGTACAGCCTGACAATACATTTAGTCTTTTTTTTAATGAAGGGGCAAATATCAATTAAATTAAGACCATTTACGGGCCTATCTTATAGTTCTTTGTGGATGTGTGTTTTTTTTTTCTGTTTAGGTATAAGTAAATGCCTTGATCTTTAGTCTTATTTGAGGTATATGGAATCACATAATATTAGAATTAGATAATCTTTCCCATTTCTATATGCTCACTTTAACCCTGCAGAGGTCAAGGCTGATCTGAGCGCTACAAATGACCTTGACTTACACTGTAATTTTTTTTTTTTTACCATAACCTCTGCAGGTGTAGGAAGGTAAGGCCCAAATAGTTTTTGCTTGGCCTATACACTTGAGTTACTGAGCTAGGACTGGAATCTGGGTTTCCTGTTTTTGGTCCATGGCTCTTTCCATTATGAAGATTACATAGGAAATTGACTTCATAGGTAAATAGAATACATGCTTTCTTCACTGATTCTTTACTATATTGTTTTCCTTATTTACTGTGTAAAAACAGTTTCATTTTCGAAATTAGATTTCCCTCTTGGGCACCTCAGCATTACTTCAGGCATAATATGATTCATTACTAAGAATGATTCATTACTTCCCACATAAATTAATTACTTATAGCCGTCACCTTTGGCAGTGATATCACCATTTTCCAATTTGTATAATCTAAAAGCCTTCTGAGTCATTTGCTTGTGTTGTAGTCCACATCTTTATCACCTTCAGGTCCCTGGCCTCTAGGTACAGTGTCATAGCTGCCAGGCCCTCCTCTAGTGTCCACTGCCACCGCCCTGCTCTCAGGCTTATGTCAATGTGAGTTCCTTACAGAAACCTTCATTTCCTCAGCTAAAGGACTGAGTTTGGTTGACAGCTCGTCATACCTCAGTTATTCTGGTTCTGCTGTAGTCCTTTCTTCTTCTCTAAGGAGTCTTTTTTCCTGCTTACTATATCTTGCTGTTTCTTGGCTTTTTTTAAATTGTTTTTGGTGATGATTTTCCTGGAATGCATTTCCCTGTGCCTAACTGAATTCTAGTCATTCTTTTAAAGATTGCAGACTTTCTAACCTGTTCTGTGAAACCTCCAAATTTTTCCACATGATGCCCCCCTTTCCTCTAAATTTGTGTCTCTTAGTCTGTGCTAATAAATTTAGCAGTATGTAAATATTTACTTTAGGTTTATTTTCCTTGATACTAAGTAACTAAGGAATAAAATAACAGTATGAGGTCTTTTAAGTTAGTGGTTCTGGAGAGGTCTAAACATCTGATAATGTTTGGTATCTGTTTATGTCGAGATTTAAACTCTGAAATTGAAGTTTTGTAATAATAGGTTTTACAAAACTTTTCTAGTATGTTTTGCTATTGCTTTTATTTATTTTTAAAAGCATGATTTATATGGTTTTAGGATAAAAAGGGAGAAACCTGTAACTAATAGCATAATATACTAATGTAGTTACAACTAACAGTTTGTGAAAAATCACTAATGGCAGTGAGCTGTTTATGAAAAAAATTATTTTGTAAATATTGGAAAGAACCTTTTCAGGAAAGCAGTTACTTACAAATACATAATGTTCAGTCGTCTTCAGTGAACCTGTTTAAAGAATAGCATTTTATTTTTGCTTATTTTTGGTGCTGTCTCTGCCCCTAGTCCATAGTGACTTTTGATGCAGACTCCTTAGAGGTTGATTATTCAGAAAAGTCTTAGGAAGAATAGAAGAATGTTCTCCATCATCAGATATTGCTACTTTTTTTTTTTAAATTGAAGACAGGGAAAAATCTCGAAACTAGTATCCACCCAGTATCTTCTGTCATTGTTAAAGCAAATAAATACACAAATGTACTGTAAATAACATTGAGTATACCCTTCAGCGACTTTGAAAAAAATTTTAAGTTTACATTTTTTGTGAGAGGGCTAAGAGGAGAAACTTAAAACCAATTGATACAGCTAAATATTAAGATATTGCAATAGCTATGAAATCAGTATTATTTGAGTAGAGTGATCAGTCAAATGATGTTTGAATACTTCTGCTTACTATAGAGAAATTTATGAAGAATAAAGGCATCTGCTGCATATACCGTCCTGGTTAGTTTTCTTAAAAAGATTTAGATTGTCCACTTTGTCTTCTTAAAGCATCTAAACTCTGACAAGCAAGCTGATCACTTGAATATTTAATGTTCTTATTATCAGTTTTAGGTATATCAGACATATGGTACAGGATATTATTGTTTCTTAGCAGTATTTTTATTTTTGTTATATGAAAATACATCTGTTTGTTTTTATTGTTCTTTTGGGTTTCTTGCATGATGATGTACTAACATCTGTGTCATGGCACTTTTAAAAGGGAAATTCTGTGGTAAAACTGAAGGAACATTGCATACCGTATAGAAACTTAATGCTGTTAATTTAGTAGCTGACATTCTGTATGATTCTGAACAAGTCTTACTCTCTTAGTTTCCCTAACTTTAAATGCAGTCATTTAAGTAAACCTTTGCTTTTTAAATTTGTACTTGTGTAAATATGAAGGTACCTTAAATATGAAGGTTAAAGAGAATTTGTGATAGTTTTTTAATAACTGTTGTTGACTAAGTTTGATTTTTTAAAAATATATTGTCCTCTGTCAGGATTAATACCTGGATTTCTCAGTCAAAATTGCTATCAAGATTATTTTTGCTTCAGCGAAATATGGTTTTTAAAATTATTTACTATGAAGAGTTTTCTGGGAACAAAGCTATTTGTAGCAAAAATTGATTACTGACTACACATTTTTCTTTGACATTAAAATACTTCTCTGCAAGATCTTTAATTCCTTTGTGTGTCTTAAGCTACTTAGTACTGTTGAAAAAAGTAAAACTGCTAATCCCTGAAAATATTTTACAAATTTAATTAAATATTGTTGTTCTCACTAGAATGTCTAATTGGTTAGGTTTTGCTATAGAAAACACATGTATGTGTTACTGAAAGAGACTATCATAAATGAACATTCAGATTTATTGAAAAGATGATTATTTACTTAATATAAAAATTGATCATATAGTAATTACATTAATAAACTTCTTACATGTAACTCCTCAGATACTGTATTTTCATTGCATTTAAACGCGGCACTTCTGCTCTAGATACCTGTTAGAGCTAACATACTGCGAATGTGACTGTGAAGCACTGTAATTGTGTTTCTTTTGTATTTGATTCAAACTTGGACATTGCTTATTAAAAAGTGATACTTGGATTACTTTATTTCTAATACCTTCTTTTGTAGTAATTTTTACAAAACACTTGTTTCCGTCCATTCTTTAACCTTCTTTTGTAGTAATTTTTACAGAATATTTTGTCGTCTTCCATTCTTTTCCATGACAGAAATGTTTCCCTCTGTCTTTAGTATATTAATAATAGTTACAGCTGGTAATATTTTACATAGGAAATAAGATCAGGAGGTATTATAGATTATAACCTCTCTCTTGTTAGGGAAATGGCCTTTGTCTTGAAAAGTAAAAGGTATTAGTGGTGTATATTTTAACAACAAAGCGTATGATACTTTTCTGCTGATCTCAAGAATTCAATATACCTCTGATACCAAATCTGAAAAATATATAACAAGAAAGGAAAATCAAAAACCAGTGTCTCATGAACCATAGGCACAAAAATCCTAGACAAAATATTAGCAGAAGTCCAGTGATATGAAAAAAATAATAGTACATCCTGACCAGGTAGGATTTATTTCAGAAATGTGAGGCTGATTTAATATTTGGAAATCATTATCATTCATCCCATTATCAGAATAAAGTTGGGGTGGAGGATGGAAGGGAAGAACCTTATATGACTATCTCAGTAGAAAAAACAATATTCATAATAGCATGGCAAAATATATATGCAGAGAAACACTACAGCTGCATACTCAATGATGGAATATTGAATGTTTCCTCCTGAGATCAGGAACAAGAAAGGATGTCCGCTCTCACTTTTTTCAGTAGTATAGGGCCTCATCAGTACTATAAGGCAAGAAAAGGAAAGAAGTGACCTAAAGATTGGAAGGGAAAAAACGAAACTGTATTTACTCACAGATGACATAATTGTGTATATAGAAAATACAAAAGAATTCACAAACAGTTGGAATTGATAAATGAATGAAATAAGGTCAGTGGAAATAAGATCAATATGTAAATACAGCACATACAGAAACGGTTTGGAAAATAGAGAAGATGTGGTAGTTGGCAAAGTCCACTGCCTGTGCTTTGACTGTGTTCTTAGGAATTGTGGCATCTTTTTTGTTGGCCTTGTTACTTCCCTCCATTGGCTTAATTTTTAACAGATTTTCTCCTTTATCACAACTCTGACTTCTTTTGACTGTGCAGATATTTTTGCTAGCCAAACTCTTACTGTCTAAACTCTGGCATCAAATAGATTCAAATAGTGGGTAATATTTGCATTCATATATTTCATTGTTTTAAGACATTCCATTTTCACACTTTACGCCTCTGAAATTGGACTCCATTTTAGTCATTGGTGTTTATGGTTGTAATTGGCAGCTTTTTTATTCTTTAGTGGGGAATATAAAAGGATAATGTGTTTCAAAATTAGTGGTGTCTTAAGCTCAATGAAATATTTTAGCTGATGTTCTGTTTTTTACAGATGGAAGTTCCTGGATAAAACAAAGAGGTGGGATGTTTCTAGGAATAAAGGAGTCTTCTCACTCTTGTCAAATACTTTTATTCACTTTGAAAAGCTCTCTTTAGTCTAATATCTGATGTTAAAAAAACAGCTTTGAAAAGGAGCATTCCCTACTCACTGAAATTGGAGAAATTTTTTTTTTAACTATTTTATTTTTAGACAGAAAGGAAGGGAGGGAGGAGGACAGGGAGAGAAACATCAATGTGTGGTTGCCTCTTGACCGCCCCCCACTGGGGACCTGGCCTGCAACCTAGGCATGTGCCCTGACTGGGAATTGAACCGGCGACCCTTTGGTTCGCAGCCCGCACTCAATCCACTGAGCTACACCAGCCAGGGCTGAAATTGGAGAAATGTTTAAGCAAAGAAGTAATTTCTTTACTTCTGGCTTTCTCACAGCTTTTTTGATAAAGTATATTTTGTAGCTAGAAGATTAGCTTATGATATTTATTGTTCCCAACTGATTTGAGTACAGAAATTTTTTTTGGTTACAACTTTTCAACTCGTTATGGAACTCTCATGAAGAAAAGTTTATGAAACACTCCAACCCTGTTTTCAGCAGATTATCTTGTGTTTCTCCCTTTAAAGTTATTGTCTCATCCTTTATATAATTGTACAGTTTGGCATTGTGTAGTGTGTGGTAAGGTAGCATGGGAGAAATTTTTCTTTAAAATTACAAAGAATGGTGACTGAAGTTCAACTACAAACTAAATAAATGTTTTTTCTGTGTTTTACTGAATAAACCATTTTATATATTAGTGATATCTGATTATTAATTTTCATTATTGCAGGAAATTAGTGAAATTTTGATACACATCAAATATTAAAAGAACTTTTATTTTTAAATGTCAGTTCTCTATGGAACAAGTATAAATATGGTATTCTGGGGTTTTACTTTATTTAGAAGCTAGTGTTCTTGAATACTGGGAATAGTGATGAGTTACCTAAACTTTGTGATGTTCCCCAATCTAATTTCATGATGAAAGATTACAATGTGGAGTCCAGATTGCTACTTCTCTGGTACCCAAATATTTACATTTTACTGGCTAGAAGGTAGGGCTGTTTTTCCTCATTGATACTCTTCTATTTATATAGTTTTTAATAAAACCTCTTTCCAGTCATTAATTCCTTTCAGACTTCGGAAGCTATGTTTTTCCTCTGGGAAGTTACATTCTTCATATATATCATTTCATGTTTTGTTTTTGTAGTATTCAAAATAGATCTCCATGAAGGGATCCCTACACTCCTTTCCAAGAACCAGTAACCAGCTACCACCCCCAACCCCGCCCCCATAGAACTGAAAACTTTTTGCTTTTAACAGATTAAAAAGGAACCCATGTACCATATTTTGCTGTGTATAATGCACACTTTGTTGCCCAAATTTTTGAGGGAAAAGTAAAGATGGGCATTGTACATGGGAATTAGCACTAAAAATGACGGTGCAATTTATACATGGCAAAATATGGTATTTAATTTGATCCTTGTGTAGAAAACGTTGTCCATTTAGATTTATCATCATTTCAGTTTGATTTAATGTTTACTGAATATTTACAGTGTGCCCTGGCACTGTTCTAGGCACTGAAGATATAGCAGTGAATCAAGCCAAAAAACCCTTACCCTTATGCATTTGTTGAGGAAATTATACATCATCAAATTGAACTTTCTCATTTTATAGATAAACAAACTGAGTCCCCAAAAGGTACTTGAACTTACCGAGGGTCTCATAATTAATTAGTAGAAAGGATTAGGTCCTGGAAGAAATGCAAAGAGGAGAAAGACATTGTTTTTGTTTCAAGGCATTTACTGTGTAGACAGGGAGAGAAACTATATCATCAGGTCATATTTACTAAATATCTTAATAGCTGTTGTAGTAAGTTTTCATAGAAGGACCTATGTAGAAGAAATAAATGATTAGGACTTTGTGGAGGTCTTCACTGGCTGTGCTGAACCTGAGCTGGGCTTAAGGGAATAAGGTCACTTGAAGCAGAAGGAGCAATGCTAACAAAGGAATGGAGAAAGAAAGCAGCAAACTTAATTTCTGAACTGTAAATTACAAATTACCATGAGGAACGAACAGTTGTAAATTGTTTGAAAGCCAGCATTCAGTTTTCTCCTGTGCCATGTTCTCAGATACAGCTTTTCTTTAGTTACTAGAAATACTAGCAAATGTATTCAGCAACTAATATTTTCTCAGTGATATAGGAATGACTGTTTTTTGTATGTCTTTTGTGAAGCTCTTTTCCCATAGATATATTAATTTAAAATTTTTTTATGTCATAGCTTATCCATCATTCATACCCTTCTTTGCAAATCAAGAAATGATTTAGTTATTATATGTATATAATACATTTAGTTTAGTGTGCTAAATTTTGACAGAACTGCTTAACGTTGTTTTATAAGAAAACAGAACTTAGAAAATCATAGATGCTTGATACATTTTTTACAAAATTGAATTTGTATTGGTAGGTATTATCTACATCTACTGGCCTAACAAAAACAGTGTATAATCCAGCTGCTTTGAAGGCTGCACAGAAAACCTTACTTGTTTCCCCCTCTGCAGCTGATAATAATGAAGCACAGAAAAAAAAACAGGTAAGTACAGCTTTATTGTATACAGCTTGCATGTAAGAAAACTTTTGTGCATGTATGTGTTTTGTCAATGCTTATAATTGACTAAAAGGAGTATGTCAGCTGCCACTGAACTTTTATTTTCTGTAATGTAGCAGCAAATATTAATTTTTTTTTTCTTGGAACGATAGGTTGTCCTGACTTTTCAAAACTTGCATGTATATTTACATTTTATTTTTTAATTTTTTTAAACGTTTTATTTATATATTTTTATTTTTTTAATATATTTTATTGATTATGCTATTACAGTTGTCTCATTTTCCCCCCTTTCTTCCCCTCAACCCCCACCCGCCCATTCCCTGCCCTTTAGTTTTTGTCCATAGGTCACACATATAAGTTCTTTGTCTTCTACATTTCCTATACTATTCTTAACCTCCCCCTCTCTGTTTTCTACCTACCGTTTATGCTACTTATTCTCTGCACCTTTTCCCCCTCTCTCCCCCTACCACTCTCCTGTTGATATCCCTCCCTGCCTTGTATAAATCCCTTTAACATTTCATATAATAAAGGCTGGGTGATGATGAACTCCTTGAACTTGAC